>BQNB010044885.1:0-37346 GCA_026074375.1 Tanacetum coccineum | reverse complement strand
GCAAAGAAATTTAACCTAGAAGTGCTTTTAAACTACTGAAATTGAGCATGAACTAAGCAAACTCAGAAAATAAGCAAGATAGCACTAAATCCAAATGAGCTTAAAGGCTTAAAAAGCTAAACAGGGCTCTAAAACTTAAAGGACAACTTAAACTACTTATAATCTATCTATATAAGCTAAAAAATATAGACCCATAAGCTAAATTAACAAATTTAAATCCTAAAGTTTCTAAGTACTGTTTTTGGCTTTTTAACTTTTTTGACAGCAAAAATAAGCTAAGAAACTAAGCTAGAAAATAAAATTTAAGACTTGTTCTATTTTAAGCTATAACTAGACTTTAAAATGCTAAAAGATAGGCTATTAAATCCTACAATCACTCGACTAAAAGTTAAACCAGAGGTAGCAGTACTAACTTGTTAGTTAGTACTGGTAGTGTAAATATTCAGCAGTACTAACTGAGGTTAGTACTGCTAGTGTAAAATCAAGAGTGCACTAAACCAAACACCCCTTTTAGACTATGACAGATTTGAGAAAAGCTTTTTAAGAGAAATCTAATGAACAAGTACTAAATACCAGATAAAAACTAGCTTAAAACAAACTTAACAATCATGATTAAACAACTGAATAAGTAAAATTCTAAGATCTTAACTAATTAAGCTAATATTTTTGGATTTTATGAGTTTTTATGACAGAAATTAGTAACTAATGATCTATAACTATTTAAGCAAAAACAGATGAAAACACATAACTAAATAGCACTAGAAGAGATATTTAAACACTAACAAGCAAAGAGAATAAGCAAATAAACAGATCTAAACATAGCAAGCAATAATATCATTATTTAAAACTAGAATTTTAAAGGAAAATGAAAGAGAAACTTACAAACTCCTCTAGCTAAACAAGAGGACCAATAAAGGCAGCTACAAGCTCCCTAGCTTATTAATAAGCTAGGGTATAAGTCCTTGGGATCTCTTCCAAGTTAAGATCCCCTTCCAAAAGCTCAAATTTAGTAAGATCCATAATAGGTTTAACTGATTTAAGGTTTAGATAAGATTAATACTGAATTCAAACAGCTCTATTTCAGCTTATAGACTGAAAGAGCTTAATATGAGCTTATTGAGACAATTTTAGCTTATTAAGAGAGCTTATGACTTAAAATGAGAGCTTAGAAAATGAGATTTAAAACACTAAAAACTGAATTTCATTAATTAAAGAAGCTGATTACATTACTTGAAAAAGGAAAATTTACATTTAAGGGAAATACAAATTTAAGCTAGACTAAATAAAAAACTAGATATCCTTAAAAAAAACTACTCTCTGGTGTGTGTGAGAGGGAGGCCCTATTTATAGGCTCTGAAAGAAGCTTCTAGGATCTCTAGCCCTGCTCTCCAATCTTTCAATCCTGGCCAATCATTTCTTCAATCATTTGAGCTTCTATTGTGGCCGTTTGATCAAGCTGTGGACACCTGAGGATTGCCAGCGTGTCATTCTATTGATGTGACGTTTGTGCTTCTTTTGTGAGTGTTTTAGCACAAAAACCCACATAAATTTGTGCTTTCACCATTGTTGACGTGGCTTTAGCTTGAACTTGGGCTAATGAATCTCTTGGAAAGACTGATTTGACCCTTGCCTTGCACTTATGAGCTTCTTAATTACCAGACTAGCCCTTAATTTGAGAAACACCTTTGTTTTTTGACTGGATGAGTAACTTGGACATAGGGTAACAGTAACACCTTTGGCGCCCTTTATTTCGACAGTTAAAACTGTTGGAGTTTAGAAGTTGCACTTTTGCCCCTCTCTTACCTTTTTTCCCTTTTCAAAAGTTATAAATAACTTTCGGGATTTGCAAGACTGGCCCTTGAGGCTTCATAAAAGAGGAAATGGCTAGGGATTTGGGTTTGGTTGACTTTTATTGACCATCTTTGAC
Source organism: Tanacetum coccineum (assembly GCA_026074375.1). Classification (NCBI taxonomy): domain Eukaryota; kingdom Viridiplantae; phylum Streptophyta; class Magnoliopsida; order Asterales; family Asteraceae; genus Tanacetum; species Tanacetum coccineum. Next base: position 35,419 of record BQNB010044885.1, on the reverse strand, counting down.
TGAATTTTGACTGGAGGCTTGAGTTTTTTCCGGCTCGCTTGAATCTTTGGCTTCTTTTTTTGAACTCTTTCTGATTTCTCGGTGTCCGTGTTGCTTGAATTTGTGATTTTTGACAAATCCGAAACCTGCACCCACAAAACACAAATACAAGCAATTTTTGCCTATTTTTGGAATGTTTTGGGTTTAATTAGGTTATTTTAAGTATAAATGGATATGTGTATTTTACACTTATCAGATACTTTCACCATGAATCTCCAACTGACTGGTAAGTTTTTGAAGCCTATCAAAGGTTTGATCTAATACCTCTGAGCTAGATGCAGTAAAATTTTCATACTGCTGCTTTAGAAGATTTCATCGATCCTTTTTAGTATCAGTATTTCCTCCCAAACCTCAGCTCATAGCCTGCAGCAATGACTTGGTAATCTTTGATGGAGTTTAAACTTCAATTGATGTTCATTAGAGTGCACCGTCATAAATGCTTGTCTTACCTCAGCTTTAACCCTCCTTTGTGGCATTATCTCAGCAGTTGAAGGAGCAATTATAGTCTCAACACCTTCAACAAGTTTTGTTATTGGAGGCGCATTACCATTCTCTATGACTTCCCATAGAGAATAATTAACCATCTGGTGTTTTCTGGAACATTTCTAGCCGTTTTTGGATAGAAAAATTAAATTCGAAATATTTATTTGAATAAAACATTTCTTTTAAATCTAAAAATATTTTGTAAAAGATATAAAAATGTTTGTGTCATTTTTATAAAAAGTGTGAGGTTAAATAAAAAAAATCCTTTGATCATAAAATACATTAAGCATTTATTTATTCATACCTTTAAGTGATTAAATTTTCAAAATGAAAATTTACTACCAATTACTTGTTTGTATTTAATTTTACACTTGATGTTTTTACATTTTGTGATTATCAAAACATAGAGAGGTTGAGAAATATTAATAACGTTTTTAGGCATTATTTCTATCAACAAAATCATAATCACAACACTAGTAACTACATGGTTAGGCCAGCACTAGGAGTGCTTAGCCGCTCATAGTAACAGCAATGCAAGAATTAATGAATAAAGACATGGATTGAATCATCATAATTCTTACAGAGAATGAAATGATCGATTGAATACAATAAGTATGCTAGTGGATTCTCCCTTGGACCTTTAGGTGAAATGCTTCAAACCTTAGGGGTTTAGTTCACCCCTTAGAACTGTGTGTGAAGTGATGGTGGTGAGTGATGCTGAATGAGCCAGATGAGGGCTCTATTTATAGGCTTCGAAAGGTTTACGGCGTAACCCTTATGGGATGTTACGCCATAATCTTGCTGCGTAATCCTCCCATCTTTTAGGCATAAAAGGGTGTTACGGCGTAACCCTGTCGCATATGTTAATAATGTTGAGTCAGACATATCATCTCTAGTATATTTGAATGTTGCGGCGTAATCTTGGAGACACTTTACGCCGTAAAGGGTGTCATGACTCATTTTTCGTTTGAGTATGTAACGGCGCAATCCTTTAGGGATGTTACGTCGTAAAGTGCCTTGGGCTCTTCATTTTGGTGCATTTCTTGTCCAAATCCCTTGTCTTTTGCTAAAATGCTCACTTGGTCCCTGAAAACTAATAATAAACAATTAAGTAACGTTTTCATACATAAATAACATATTTGTAAGCATTTTTATAGGGAATTTGATATTAAAATGTATTAACTATTTGATGTTATCAAATATCCCCACTTGACTTCTACTTTCCCTCAAGTAGAACCATTTAGAATAATTCATAAAAAGATTTCCCAATTTGACTTGAAGAAATGAATTTATAAGTTATTTATGCTAGAAAACATCAAAGCCAAACACCTTAAGAAAAAGGGATAAAAAACACTCAACTCTCATTACTAATCTAAGTGTTTAATTTCGAGGTGATCACTCAATTGCACGGATATAATATGTGTTCTATCATAAGCTTGGAAAGTAATACAAGTAATCACCAACTATACATACAGGGGTCTAACAGTCTCCAAGCAACAGTGAGGTGAATATAAAGGGGTAAGGATAAGCAAGGGATACACCTTAATATGGTTGTAAGATAAAAACCACGAAACAAATAGTCTTAAAGTAAACTAAGGTTGTCAAAGCTAGCTAACTGACATTACGTCCAAGGTCCCAAAAAGTCTGGTTTGCGAAACTTGATCTTCAATAATAGGCAACCTAGCATCCAATTTTTTATACTTTGTTGAGATGGCCTTGATGCAATAATGGGGCTACTAGCTCAATATTTTTTTTATATTTTGCACATCTTTTACATTTTTTAAGCACATGGGTGACTTTTTTATTGCAACCCACTTTTCATCATTTCTTCAAGATAAATATTGCAAGATGCTACAAGAGGGTTTTATCTTTAATGTTATTGCCCCTGCAACATCCATCGTATTATATGAACATCCCCACCACCTAAGATAAACAGATGTTCGAAAGTTGTGATACCATGGGGTCTTTATAGATCATAACCTGATTGATCTTCCATGAATAATGCATAAAAAGGGGTTTTCTGTTTCCCATTCCCCCGAACCATGAACTTAAATAGCCAGAGATTTCAACACAAAGAAAATAAAGACTACAAAGGTAAGCTAAGGCGAAATGGTGTAAACAAACATATAAGAGTTTAAACAGGAATGCCATGACAAGGTGATCTAGGGCATCTTACACTATTTTGTGAGCGAAACTAGGTTTTACATAAGGAGAGTCGATAAGTCAATGTGACAAGCCGATACACATACACATGATAGGCTTTTTGGGGTGATTTCCTAAAATGTTTGCCTTTTGAACAGTCTATTCCACTAACCAATTAGGTCTTAACAAGATGTACAGACCAAGTCGAAAAGTCTAAAAATACAACCGGACACTCTCATGAATTGGTAGATTTTAAGTATAATAGATGAAAACAGGAATATTAGTCTTGAATCTCGTCCAAATTAATTATACAGGATTAAATAAATGTTCCTCAACAAAGATTAATTCTAGTTTAGTAAGAAAAACATGTCAAAATTTTAAAATTGGCACCATTTTTCAAAGAAAACTAGGAAATCGAAGGCAAATATAGGTCAAGTGGTAATTCTACTCCCATCCCCCTACTTGTTTTGTACAATGTCCCTATTGTACAATTAAGAAAATGAAATAATGAAATAAGAGTAGAATTAGCAAAAGACTCCCCTGATGTCGCTCTCTTCTCCAAGTGATAATTGCAAGGGTTGACTTCTTGCAAAGTGTCCATAGAACCAAAGATCAAACCTTATTTATAACCCTAAAAATCACTAGACAACAAAGAGCATTAAACGTTCATGGATAAATATACACTACAATCTAACTCACTTTCGTAGGAATCACGGTTGCATTTAGCATATGCAACAAGCCTTTTAAACCACTTGTGTCCTAAGTGGACGAGTGAAGTCCTCCGTAGGGTTTACAGGGAACATCAAAAACCCACAAAGAATCTTTACTTTATCAACGTTTTTTGAAAAGTTTGAAACTATTTTAAGTTTACAAAAAAGGTTAGGCGGTGTAACCATGGATATGGTTTAAGCCGTAAACATATGGATTAAATTTTTTTATATTTGAACTAAGAAGGTTTACGGCGTAACAAGTGCAAGACTTTACGTCGTAATAAAATCTGTTATGGCATAACCTAGGTGGTTACGCCAAGACAGAACCTTACTACCACATGAATACGAGTCGAGGAGACTTTGAATTCCTATTTCTTCGTAGAGAAAACCTACAAAAATAAGTTAGAAACCAACGAAAACCAACTAATATTCAAAATACTAAATGCATTTTATTAATTAAAGACGGGTTGTCTCCCGACAAGCACTTTTGTTTATTACCGAGTCTTTAAGTTAGACTCATCCTAATTCTATGTTTTCCAAGGGGCTTATTCATATCTAAACTTTTCCTCTGCAAGAATCAAGAAGTCTGCTCTTAATGTATTTTATATTTATTACGAAGTTCTCTCCTTCTTCGTCTATCTCCTTCATGGTTTTTTTCAATAAATTCTTGATCCGTAAACTCATCCTAAAGGTAGGACGTCATCATTTTTTTTAGTTATGCTATGAACTTTTTTCCCATTTTGTGAATGGTAACGGATGGAACTTCAAAAGTTTCCTTTTTAAGCTAACGGGAGTGTAAGTCTATCTCCAGCTAATTTAGTTTTCCTAAAGTCCTCTTCCTCAAATCCTTCATCATACCACAGTTTGGTTGAATCATGAAAATTTTCACATTCTTCCCAATACTTTCTTCCAATTGCATATCTCTTCCTCCCTGCTTTTAATTCATATTCATTTACTAACTGCTCAATTTCTTTGTCAAACTCATCTTTGTATACATCAAAATTCCTAGAGTATGGGTCGTCCTTTGTCCTTCCAATATTGACCCCAAAGTTAACGTCTTCATCTTCCCATTCCTTAAACATCATGCTCCTTATAATACACTCACAGATATTTTTTTGCCCCTAACTTAATACTTTATCCAAGTCTTCAAATGAATATTTCTAATACGTGATTCCTTAGGTTGTGTTTTATAGTGACGTCAGGGAAGATGTGTTTAAGCGCAAGTATGTCATTTGGTAGGGCTAAATCAAATTTATGGTGAAAGTTGAATGGGTCGTTATAGACTTTGGTTTTATATGTTATTTAACTTTAAAGTCATAATTCTGTGCTATCCATTCATAGTATCGCCGTTTACGAGTTACATCATCAATATTCTTGTTCCCATACCTTACTTTAAGGAAGTCATCAAATTTTATCCCATTTCCCCTGACATTCTGTCTCTTATGATCTCGAAAACATATCCATTGTTTTAGCATCCCATTTTCCTCTTTTCCATAAATAACATCATACCCACTACAAAAGCTTAAATCAGGATTGCAAGTAGGCCATATCTTGCAATATTCTTCACAAACCTTAAAGGTTATATGTACAGGTTTGCAAACATGCCATCTTGATACATTTTCAGAAAGATGGCTTCCTACTTCATTCTCTTGACTATCGCTACTAGAATCAATATTGTCTATGCTTTCCTTGCTGCAGTGAAAGGTTCTTTGTTCTAATGCAGGGGAATCATTATTTTCCATTTCATGAGGATTGAAATATTCGCTCTCCTGAATAGAACTTGCCATGTAAATTTTTTCAAGAAGAACCCCAGAGTGACATATTTCTCCATTCATATCAAACTTTACTCTTTCTCTTCCTATTCCTAACGAAATTTCACCCCTGAAAACATCTATCTGAGCATGTATCATGGCCAAAAATGGTCTACCCAAAAGTATTGTTTTGGTTTGGTCCTTCAGGCGTGGCAATAACTACAAAATCGGAATAGAGCACAAACTTATCAATTTTTACCGGGATATTCTCCACTATTCCTAATGGAGGCCTTTTTCGTCTATGTATACCTATCTCAATTAACCAATGTGTTGGTTTTCTTAAGGTTGCCCAACTTAAAATGTTCAAACAGTGATTTAGGCATCATATTAATTCCAGCTCCTACATTATCCATAACATATATCTTAAGATTACCAATAGTGTAAGGAAGAGTAAAATTTCATGGGTTTATTTCATTAGATGGTTGCTGATGTGGTAAGGTTTCTAAACTATCCCCTTCTTCTTTTTACCGCTATGAAGATACCGTCCTGAATTTTTGCTAGTCCTACTAGAAGGTGTTCTAATCTGAGCTTTTCTGTAAATTGACTTGGATTCTTCAACCACTGTTTTGAGGATGTCAATTAGAGCATCTTCTTCTTCCTTATTATCCTGCACAGTCATGCGCTTACTTAACTCTTCATTCAACCATTCATCTACATCTTCGTCAGAACTTACTTCTTCAGTTTCACAATGAGATTAAGGTGTAAAGAGGTGATAGTCACTTGGGTCATTTCTCGAGGGGTCATGTATGTCATCGGTACGTGGTTGGGCAGGTTCAAAACAAGTGGGAATTGAGGGAAAATAATCATTGGTTTTTAGTTTGTCGGGTTGATGCATGTTTTCCAAGTTCTTAGTTCCTCCTAGGGTGGTTAATCCTGAATTCCTAGTATATCTCCAAGGATCCCTTCTCATTTCTGCCTCATACTCCATATATTCTTCTATAGTCATATCATCGATATTCTTTGTTATTATCCTACCAGATTCAATTCTAATCATTCCATGTTTGTTTTTCCTGTGTCAACATTAGATATTGTTCAATGGTGAGGTTTTCATTATCTACCTCGTTCATCATATTTCCTGAGAAATCAATGAAAATATTAGAAATCAAATTACAACTAAAATTAGCTCCCCGACAGCGGCACCAAAAACTTGATGCGTATTTTGCTTTAAATATATTTTGTTCAAGTTTTAAATTTATAAAACTCGATTACCGATACACGCACTAACGGGCAGAGAACCCGGTCGTATATAGTGCAGTAGCTTGGTAAATCCGAGGTCGTCCCAAGAGCTAAGGTTAAATAGTTTAATTTGATTGTTGTCATGATTAAAAATGGTTTAAGATTGATTTAAAGAATTACAGAAAAGTAAATGCAATAAAATAAATAGATAGAAGATATCAGGGAGAAAGGCGTGCTAACTTAACCATTTCATTACCAATGTTATGGTTACATTTTCCTGTGCAATGTTCAATTATAAGTTCCATTAGTGGTTCTAAAGTTGACATACCCGAATTTTCATTTAAGGTCGGTCCTATGCTTACTCTGCGATCCCACATTCCCCTACAATCACACGAGCAGGGCATCTAAGCTTCAGTGGTTAAACCCCAACTACCCTTAAGAGTTGTGTAGAGTTTGTATATCTTCGTCCGAGTCTTGGCTTAGCAACCAAACCAGCGTGTATTCGTGTAAATAATTAGCTAACCCTTCCACTCCAAATTCACCCAAAGCCACCCAAATGTATCCCATCCGTTTCTGTTTCCATTATATGTTATCTTACACCTATACCCCACAACCCTTTAAAAAGACCTCTTAGATAGTAATGAATAATGCTTGCGCCTAGCGGTGGAGGTTTGATCTTTTACCAAGCCTATGGTAATTTATATGCTATGACAGGTAATGAGTGTTGATTTTCTGTTTCCCCCTTATGTTATAATTTATTATACACTCGAGTGAAAGAGAGAATCCCAAACACTTATGTGAGGTGCTAGTATATACTTTTCGTGCTTTTAATTACGAGGTCTAGAAGGTTGTGTTGTAAAATACTTTTAAAGAGTAGGTAAAATGACCCTCATATTGCTATTGTCTAGGTAGAAAAGCCCATTTGCTTGAGGACAAGAAAATCCCAAGTGTAGGGGTATTTGATGAGGTGTCATTTTATACACTTTTTCGGGGACGTTTAACCCCTTAAATCATGCATTTATGCCCAAAATAGGTACTTAATCGTTCCTTTTTAGGTATTCAACATTTGGAAGGCATTTGGAAGAAATACATGTGACTTGGGCTCATTTGGAGAAGAAACGGACAAGACTACGGACCTACACCAACATCTCTTAAGAATTTCTACTCAGATGCTGGAGACGGCTTCACAGATTACACGTGACGCCGTCACAACCTATCTCAAGACGGCATCACAAGTTCTCCAGACGGCGTTAGAATGCACGACCCAGCCCATTATCTAGAACATTCTATTCATGACGACATCACGATTAAAACGCGACGCCGTCACAACGATTTTCCTATATATACAAATCCGTTTTTAGGGTTTTAAGTGTGTAACATTAGAGTAAAAGAAAGGGGTGAACCCTAGTTCGTTTAGCAGCTGTTAGGGACAATTTTAGGGCCTCAAAACCCTATTGTACTTCCTTCAATTCATGTTTTAATCAAGTAAGACTATTTTAATCATTCAATATGTCTTGTTGTGTGATTCTTATATGTTCTTACTTTATCTTTAACATGCTTGGCTAAACCTTCTATTGTGTTTATTTATGATTGTATAAAACCTAGGATGTAGATCTTAGTGGTGTTGCTTCTTGTGATGAATATGCATGTTAGGTCTTAGAAAACCAGCTTTTGTCTGTATCGCTGTTGATATGTCTAGGAAAACATGATTGTGTAGAAAGGATACCATCGGGTAACAATCTTCATACTACCTTGCCCCTTATATGGTTGATCTACTCTTAATATATTTCAATTGCATTTAATATACTCTTAGGGGCCTTGTAATAGTCTTCATACTACCTTACTTGTGTGTTGCCTTAACTGAATATTAAATAGACGACGGGTTCGTGTAATTCGTTTATGACATAGGAAATAATTACATAGATCATCACAAGTGTGACAAAGCAACAACACTAGGAGAAGCAATCTAGGGAGTAATACATGATTAAATAAACACAATATTTTATTATATTGTTATCACCAGTAGCTTAGTTTATATTTAGTTTAATAGCTAAAACCAACCAATCTCTCAAACATATGATTTACTGCTTTCATAAAATATAAAAACACAAAAAGAATCTTCTCTCAACCCTTAGAATTCTGTTAGACCGTGATCATAACCTTCCCAACCTATTCCCCTAGAGAACGATAACAACCCCCGAGTCTTGCCTATAGTACACTACAACGGTTAGGTACACTGCCTAGGGAGTTGTAAAACTTCTTGTAGAAGTCCCTTATGACAACCGCAACATAAATAATATAACTTTAAATAAGATGGTTTATTAACGATACTATATAGCACATAACTACATACTAGTACAATCATTATTTTTATTAGTTTTTATGTGTTTTAAACATAAACACATTCAAAAGTCTAATGCACTCCTACATCTACATATCTTGCAGTCAAACAAGTACAAGTAACTAGTAAGACACAAAAACCAACATAATAAATAGACAAAACCCTAAAAATTACTATTCATCATCTTCTTCTTATCATCTTCATCTTTCTTCATATTCAAACTCTGAAACCAAGTTCAACCTCATATCTTTTGCTCATTTTGTGCATCTCTGCCTCCAAACTATGTGTCGCACTTTCAAAACGCTATCAACCTCCAAAATTTTGTACACTTCGTTGGCTAAATCTATGTGTGGCACGTGCCACATGTGGCTAACACTAAGCTCCGCCCCTGTTTGTCAATAATAGCATTATTTTGGTATTATTTTATAAGCTCAACTTGATAACTGTATAAACTAAAAATGTTATTTATTCGAAAGTTCTCCCCTTTTGATTCTATCTCTTAACAAATCAGAGAAAGATGTAGTAACCCTACTAAAAAGGATTCGAAAGTTTTTTGTAGCTCAAATTAGAGCGCGAGTTGGTGCACATTTTCAATAGAATTAACTCTCTTATAACTCAAAAAGTGGAGGCTCAAATATTATCTCGACTTCTCATTAATTTTTTATAAATATCTTAAATGATGTTTATAATAATAAATAAATAGATAAATAATAATAATAATAATAATAATAATAATAATAATAATAATAATAATTATAAGTTAAATTTGATAAAAAAAATAAATATTAATATAATAATAACATTAAAATATATAAAGTAAGTAGTAAATAAAATTAATAATAATAAAAATCAACAATTTTTAAAATTTTAATAACTATAAAAAAGTATCATCATTTATTATATTGTATATTATTGAATAATAATAATAATAATGATAATATTAATAATAATAATAATAATAATAATAATAAGTGACGTTGAAATAAAATAAATAATATAGATATTGATGCAATAAAGTATAAAATACTATATTACAATGTAACTGGAAACTTTTCATCTAGCTTTTTATATAATATGAATCCTCTCATTAGATGTTATTGGAGCGATCGGAGTACAATTACAACTGAGATCAAATAACTTACGTAATGTAATATGAATTACAGTTTTCTCTAATCTGCAAACCAAATAACTTACGCAATGTAACTAGATTGCAATTACATCCAATTAAACCAGATTACAACGAGCCAACGACACTTTAGTTTTTTTTAATGCTCATATCTTGGGGGCCGGAATTTGTCAAAGTTTAGATGAATTTCTTTGTAACTATAAGTTGTTACTATAGAAAGATAAATCTATATATTATAAAACGAATAAAAAGTAATGCTATTAAGCTCAAGTCTCAAATCTCGAATACAAAAAATCATAACTCAAAAATTGATAATCTAAATTTCAAATGTCAAACATAAAAGAATTAATATATAGAGAATAATGAGCCAATTTTTTTAAACAATAGTACTCATCATATATGAACTTTTTGATATTACTATTGGAAAAGTTTAGGTGTATGCATACTTTACTGCATGAATCAAAATGTGCCAAAATTATTTATCCTTTTTAAGCCATGAATAACCTATCAATTTCTTAATCATTAGGATAGAAGAGAATGTCTCATACTAGTATGATTTATAATCAAATGCATGTTAAAGAATTGAAGATTGATTTGTATTGTCAACTTAATTACCTCTAAAACTTACTCCATTATCTCAAAATTATTGTTATCAAACAAAAAAAACACATAAAAACATACAATTTAATATAATTGAGATCATTACACTCTTTAGCTAATCAAATATAATCGTCACTCACTAAACTCTTTTTTGATTGATTAACATAAGAAATTGACTATTATTTTGAGACATCCAAACTGATTATGAGGACTATAATTTTGAAACGGGAGAATATAATTGTTAGTACAAAATTAGTTTGGTAGTATTGAGCAAGAATAACGTGCTTACAATGGAGATTGCAAGCCAACTATCAGATGAGAAATTGTACTAAGTGAATGCTTGGAGATTTCCTGCTAAGAAAGAAAGACACCGTTATCCTTACCACGGGAGGGGAGTAAGGGTGTAATCGAGTCAAGCCGAGCTCGAGCTTGACAGGGCTTGAGCTTGGCTTGATAGCTCGTCAAGCTTTAACCATATAGGCTTGAGTAGGATTTGATTAAAGCTTGAGCTTGGCTTGAAAAGCTTGAATGTGTACAAAATTAATGTATTTAATAGCCAAACGTCCAAACTCATCAATAAACATATGCATAAAGTAAAACAAACAAAAACCATAAGTGAAAAGCAAGGTAGATTCATTAGACATAAAAAAACAAACAGATTACAATCTACGTTATAAAAGTCCGATATTAAAACATAAGCCAAAGTACTAATTAATGTTCAAACGTACAAAGTATTTTAACAAAATGTACATAAACTAAAGTACTAATTAGTTTTTGATTCGTTTTGGCTAATGTTCTCAAAAGTAAAAACTATGTATGAAGAATACAAAACACTAGAATATAAATCGTTAGATTAATTAGGGTTAAAGGTCATTTTAGAATACATTATTCATTTATTTATGAAATAGGTCCTTATAATTAAGTTAATACTCAAATTACCCCTTAATTACTTATATGAATTTATTATATATTAAAGCTTGATAAGAGCTCGAGCCGAGCTATCAAAAGCTTGAGCTTGGCTTGTTATAGGTTTCGAGCTAATTTTTTGGCTTGAGATTGATAAAAGCTTGGCTTGATAGAGTCAAGCTCGAGCTTGAGCTCGAGTTGCTTGATAAAAGCTTGACTTGATTACAGCCCTAGAGGGGAGTCCCGCGATTGGACTCCGGTATGAGAGTAAGTATCGGTTATAAGTGGTATGTGTGTAAATGGTAGCGAAAATCATATCGTTAGAAGTGTTTGGATGACTTCTTATATAGGCGAGTGTCGCTGTCGGACGCATGGGTCACGGTGCGAGGTTTGCCCTATTACCCAGTGGATAATAGGGTTGTTGCTGTGAGGTCAACGTCGATGATACCGTCACCTTTTTGTAGCGTAGCTGCTTAGGTTATCGTTATCATCGTCTGTTATCCTTATTAGGAACGTTGATGTTCTTCCTCGACATCCCATGTTCTGTCTCTTACTCTTTTTGGTTTAGTCACGGGTGACCGTCTATCGTGAAGTGGCACGCCGGCATGCGCGGATTGTGCTTTTTGCAGGATCGCAGAGCTTGTGCTCCTTGTGGCCGCGTGCGGGTTATGCGTCCTTGCAGATCCGCGATGCTTATGTTTCCTATGGCTGCGTGCGGATTATGTTCCTTGCGAGACGGCTGGCCTTTGGTTACTTTGGTTCTTTTCAGGTGTTGGGATTGGGCCAGTTGTTTAACGTATGGTCCGGGCTTGCGGCCCGGGTAAAGCTATACATCATCATGTCCCCTCCAATCTAGTGTGTCTTTCGTTTGGGCGAAAGATAGTACTAGAATCGAATCCACTCAGTTGTTGGCGGTTAATGGCTTTGTGTGCGTTCCTCATACGCTTCTTGGTAGGTAGCTTTGGGTGACGTGGCCTGTTCCCAACCATGTGATTTATGACTGACGTGACGCTTTGTCAGGTGCACGAATCATCGCCATTGTTCATCTTTCCCAAATTTCATCGTTCGATGAGGGGTGTGGACACGTGTCTTAATCTTGGCGTATTTGGGGTTTCTTCTCGTGGGTATGTATAAATACCTCCTTATTTTCACTATTTTTATTTTTTGGTTTTTTTACTACACTTTCCTCTATCATTTTACTCTCACTCATCTAATTCTTCTCCCGTTTGTTTATTTTCGACTGCCCGTGCGCTTTTAGTCACAAGTTAGGTTCTCTAATCCTCTTGTATTTGCATTTGTCTTTGAAATGGTTGGTAGTTTGATTTATACTGTCACTTTCGTATTGACCCAAAGGGAATTAGATCACCATTGTTCTGTGTTTAATATTTTGGCTGACTTGCGGCCAGAGTTGCCTGACCGGAATGCTATAATCAAAGATAGTTCAGAGGGGAAAATCAGCATGTATACTCGCTTCATTGAGTTTGCTAATTTCTGGATCCCCTTGTCAAAGTTTTTGCTCTACATACTCAAGTATTATCAGATTAATCTCTCCCAGTTGTCTGTTATTGGTGCGGCAAAAGTAAGTCACTTTGAGATTATGTGTTGTGCTCTTGGTCGCGTTCCTACCGTAGGTACCTTCCGCCATCTTTATGTTAATTGTATTAGTAACGGGTGGTTATCCTTTTCGAAGTGTGGTGGTGTTGACGATCCCTATTGCTATTCAAAGAAATTTGATTCGTTGATGAACTGGAACAACCACTTTTTCTGGATTGATGCTTCGGTTTGCCCATTATCTATTCCGTGGTTCAGTGGCACTTCCGCTGTCAAGGATCCGCTTTCGGTAGACGAAGCCGTGGATCTGCCCTGTGTGGAATTGTTGAATGAGAATCGTACCGTCATTAGGAAATATTTGGAAGTTTTTCTATGTCTTGTGGGTCTTAGTCGTTCGTTTACTAAGACCGACGTCCGTCCCATTTTATTACATAATAATGACGAGGGTAGGTGTCTTGTCTATATATATGTGTGGGATGGGGTTTTTCAGATCTTGTTTCATGTTCTGATATGTGTTTTGTTTATTGCAGAAATGGGATTACTTGACTTTGTTAACTCTGCGGACCCTTTTAAGGTAAAGACTGGTGAGCGAACTCTAGCTGAGAATGAGGTTCTGCTTGTGACTGAGACTGAGGATAGAGTTATCTCTCCTTCTCCGCAACCTATCAGTCTTGTTGACCATACTATTCGGGATGAGCTTAATGTCAACGCTGGTAAGAGAAAGAAGAGAGTGGCTTTTGTTTCTGGGTCGCCGCCTGTGAAGAAAGCGCAGACTGAAGGTGTTATTATCTCTGATTCCTGGCCTAGCACAGCAGGCAAGTCTCCTATTGCTCTGCTCTGCGGAGGCTTATTAGGCAGAGTGGTCAGGCCAACACCGGTTCTGGGTCTGCTACTCCTGCTACGGAAGATGCTACTTCTTCTTCCGTTACTCCCACTCCGGAGCATGCTCCTGAGGATGATAATGTAAGGACGCTTCCTCCCACGAGTCGTTTGGTTGTTTTGTCTTCTGGCTCTGCGGATACTGACATTCCCACTTCTCTCCAGGTTGTTCCGCCTGTCTCTTTGGTTCAGGCTGGTGTTAGTGTGCCCGTGACTGAGCCTGTGAGTGATGGTCGCACTTCATCCGCTCCCGAGCTTGAAGCTGGGACTTTGTCTACTACACCGAGTCAGGGTTCTACTGCCAATGATTTTTATGAGTCTCAGACTATTGACTCTGCTACCGCTCTGAATATATATGTTCCTAATTGGAATATTACTAACAATGCTCGGGTAGATAATCCTGTCATTTGTCGAAATCTTCTTGATCATGTTACCCCTCTTGGTTATTGGGCGACTCTTCGCAACCAGCATGACGCTTGATTTCTTGATAGTTTTAATATTAACTCGGCTTAACATGTTTGCATGGTTTCTGAACTACGTTTGCATTATGAACATGAGGCTTTGACAAGGGAGAAATATGAAAAGAAGTTTACTGATAGTGCTGCGGTGGTTCAGTATAGGGATGCAGAGATTGTTGACTTAAGGGCTCGGTTAGAGAAGTCTGAGGCCGAGGCTGTGGAGGTGACAGATCTCCACAAGTGTGTGTCTGATTTAAAAGCTATGGTAGCCTTGAAGGTTGACGAGGTTACTAATTTGAATACACAAAATGTTGGCTTGTTAGAGAAAGTTTTTGCTCTTGAGTTGGTCCGTGGGGAGTTGGACGGCAAAGTGTCTTAGTTGACAGCAGATTGTGATGGTTTGAGGAGTCGGGTTATGGGTGAGGATAAGATGTGAGAGGAGTTTGTGTCGTAACAAGATGCGGCAGAGCGACGTTTTATAAAGTGGACTGCGGAGCTGGATGCCCGTATTGCTGATGTAAGGCGTGACATGGGGATCGGACACAGTTTTTGTCTTGTTGTACACCAGTGTGCTCGTTCTGTTGAGTGTCGTTCTGCTTTGGGCTAAGTTATATCGATGGATATTAACAAAGGTATTCAGAAGGGTTTATAGGCCGGGATAATGTATGGTAAGGCATGTAGATCTTTGACTCAGATTGAGGCTTACGATCCGAAGGTTAAGGGAAATTATGTTGCCGCGGTTTCTGCCTTTAAGAACGTGTCATTTCCTTTGTTAGATGAGTTGGAGGGCCTCAAAGACTCTCCTCTTGCGTTAATTATGTCTGCCCTGACTTTGAAGGATGACCATGGCGACGTGAATACTACTCGTGAGTTCCGCCGATTTCAACCTTCTCTTGATCAGGTCACCGTTTCCATTTACTTTGAGTCTGGATCTATAGATAATGAGATGTTGTTATCAGATGCCATCCCTGCTATCCGTGGGCCTGCTGCGCGGAGGGGGTTATGCCCGCCTCCCAGCTCTATGCTCGATGGGGCTTATAGTTTAGCTCTTCTTTACGACTCATCTCTTGGCGTCACAGACTATCAGGTTTCAACATTGGTTTTATCCGGTGATGGAGGATCCGCCACTCAGCCGCCTATTGTACAGGCACATGATGATTTGTTTGATACATCTGTCTTGGATGGGGCTGGTAGTACTTAGTTTGTTTGGTTTGATATCCTTTCGTTCATGATACTTGAGCCAATTTTGACTACGATGCTTCATGTCATGAACTTTCTTGTGAAGCTTTTTACTTTTCAGGAAAGTTCTTCAGTGTAATTTGTTTTTGGCCGCCTATGACTGCGCACTAGCTTTTGTAGGTGACATGTTCGTACCGTTAGTACTCCGGCCGTTTGCACTTAGAATTTATATGTGTATTTTTTTGTTATCCTGTGCACGCGGCTGAGCGTGGCCGTACCTAGTGTAGTAAGTGTAACTGTTGTTAATGAAATTGCTATTTTTTGTAATAATCTTTTTTAAACATTGTTTGGCCGTTTGGCTATTGTACTGGGCTTGCAATCCGCTTACGTTATTAGAGTTAATTTTTAGGTTACTCAGCCTTATTTGTTTTTGGAACAAATAGAGTTAATTATGGGGCCGTATTCATTCCCGTGATACATGGTTATGTGCATGTGTGCGTGTCTTATCATATGCATAAAGTATAACAAGTTATTTAGAAAATTTGTGGAGGTAGCTAGGCTCCACATGATGTTTTAATAATTTATAATAAAAGTCATTACATAAGGTTAAAGGAAAATTCCCCCAACCGCAAGTGCGGTTTTACATTGGCGGGGGTGCTTACATGATGGAAACTTAAAGATAACATTTTTTCAAATCTTTGACATTCCATGTGCGCGGAAGTATGTCTCTGCTTCCGTTCCTAAGCTTGTATGCTCCTCTTCCAAGTGCTTCCACCACTTCGTATGGTCTTTCCCATTTTGGACCTAGCTTTCTTCTGTTTTTAGCGTTGCTTGCTTCATTGTTACAGTAGACGAAGTCTCCTAGGCGGAAGGCTGTGCTGCGGACTCTGGCGTTGTAATACTTTTCCATCTTGGCTTTGCTTTTAGCTTCGCGGACCGCCACTTTTTCCCTTCTTTCCTCTAGTATGTCTAGGTTTAAAAGTAACTCTTCATTGTTTTCAGCTTGATTCACCTCCGCACATCTTAGCGAAGGCATCCCTATCTCTACCGGTATCACAGCTTCAGTGCCATAGGTGAGGGAGAATGAGGTATCTCTGTTGCTTGTTTTTATCATCGTGCGGTGTGCCTACAGCACGTGCGGAACTTCTTCAACCTAATTTCTGTTATCTTCGCCCAACCTAGCCTTTATCCCTTCTCCTAGACTGCGGTTCGCCCTTTCTACTTGGCCGTTACTCTGTGGGTGTTTGACGAATGCAAATCTTTGCTTGATATTGAGCTTTTCGCACCAGTCTTTGAACGGGTTATCTCTGAACTACTTTCTGTTGTCAGATATGATTTCTCCTGGTAGTCCGAACCTACATATGATGTTGTCCCATACAAACTTCTTGACTTGGTTTCTCGTTATCGTTACGACTGGATTTGCCTCGACCCATTTTGTAAAGTAGTCAATGGCTACAATCAAGAACTTCACATTTCCTTGTGCTTTCTGGAATGGGCCTAAGATGTCGATTCTTCATTTGTAGAATGGCCATGGGGAGGATATTGGTGTAAGATTTTGCTACGGATTTTTAGGAATTGGCCGATAGGTTTGACAATCATTACATTTTCTGATGATGTTCCTTGCGTCTTTGTGCATTGTCGGCCAGTAGTATCTGGACCTTATTGCTTTTGCCACTATGGACCTTGGGCTGGAGTGCATGCTGCATGATCCTTTATGGATTTCCTTTGCCACATATTCTGCTTGAGTTGGACCGACGCACCGCAAACATGGTTCTAGGAATGACTTTCTATACAAGACGCCGTTGATCATAGCATATTGCCTTACTTTGATCCTGACTGCTCTGGCCTTTTTTGTGTTCTCCGGTAGGGTACCTTTCGCAAGGTACTCGATGAGTGGTGTCATCCAGCAGTATCCTTCTTCTTCCACAACGGCAAGGATTTCTTGTTCTTCTATCAATTTCTTTTTTCAATATTTCTACTAAAACCTGTTTGGTGAGGTGGGCGAAGCTCGTGGACGCAATTTTTCTTAGCGTGTCTGCTTTTTTATTTTTGCTCTGCGGCACCTGTTCAATTGAGAACATCTTAAAGTTGCCAGTGAGTGCCTTGGCTTTTTCTAGGTATTGGATCATGCTCTGTTCTTTGGCTTCGTATGATCCGTTGATTTAATTCGCCACGAGGCGGGAATCCACTTTGGCTAGCAGGTTCTTTACACCCATTTGTTCCACTATCCGCAGGCCGGCTATTAGGGTTTTGTATTCTGCCTCATTATTAGACGCGTCAAATTCGAACCTTAATACATAGGTAAATTCCTCGCCTTCTGGGCTTATGAGGATGAGTCTGACTCCTGATCCTTCTAGGCATGATGATCCGTCCCTGAATAGAGTCTACGGTTCTGGGATTGCCTCTTCAACTAGTGCTTCCATTGGCGGATCTTCCTCGTCTGGTCTTTCGGCGATAAAGTCAGCTAAGATTTGGCCGCGGATTGACGTCCGTGGCCTGTAGGTGATGTCAAATTCTTCTAGCTCAAATTTCCATTTCAACATTCTCCTAGTGTTTTCGGACCGTGACAGGATCTGTTTGATGGGTTGGTCCATGATTACCACCACCGGGTGTGCCTGAAAGTATCTCCTCAACCTTCTTGTGGCATGTACCAGTGCTAAAACCAGTTTTTCCATTGAATTGTAATTTATTTCTGGGGCTTGCAAGGCGCGGCTAACAAAATAAGCTGATACTTATCGCGAGTCCATTTTCGTCAATAGGACTGCGCTTACTACTTCCCTGGCTACGTAGAGATACATTATTAGTTCTTCTTTGGGTTTTGGTGCGGTTACCATTCGCAGATCCGCTATACACTTTTTCATGTTTTGGAATGCCCTTTCCGCTTCTGGTGTCCAGTGGAAGTCTCTCTTTTTCACGCACCTTTTGAGGGTTTTGAAAAAGGGGAGTGACTTTTCCGCGGACTTGGATAAGAATCTATTTAAGCTCGCCAGCTTTCCGTTTAGGCTTTGCGCTTCTTTCAATGTCTGAGGTGATTGCAGCTTCATCAACGCTTCTGCTTTTTCTGGACAGGCTTTGATTCCTTGCATGCTGACTACGTGGCCTAGGAACGCTCCTTATTCCGCACCAAATGTGCATTTTTAAGGTTGAGTTTCATGTTTATCTTTTTCAGGTTGTGAAATGTTTCTTCTATGTCTCTAAGTATTTCATGCTCTGTGTGGCTCTTTATTACCAGGTCATCTACATACATCTCCAGGTTCCAGCCGATCTATTTTTCAAATGCCTTATCCACGAGCCGCTGATATGTTGCTCCAGCGTTCTTGAGATCGAATGACATCTTTGTATAGCAAAAACTCCTTGGCTAGTGTGGAAAGCCGTTTTTTCCTCATCTTTCTTCACCATCTGTATTTGGTGGTATCCCTTATAGGCGTCTAGAAAGCACTTAAAGGGGTATCCGCAGAGAGATTCGATTTTCTAATCAATTTCCAAAAAGGGGTAGCAATCTTTTAGGCATGACTTGTTTAAATCCGTAAAGTCTACACACATCCGCTAGCTGCCGTCATGCTTTTTCACCATGACCGGATTTGAGAGATAGTCGTGATAGTGCACTTCTCTCATTATTTTGGCTACTACAAGTTTGGCAACTGTAGGATCCCAATTAACACTTTTACTTCATATACCATACGAATCTAGATCATGAAAAGAGAGAGTGGGAAGATTTCTAAAGAGAGAAACAAGAGAGAGGTCAGAGAGAAAAGAGAAAAGAGAAAAGATAAAAGAGAAAAATGAAATATTATAAAATGAAATCCACTTCTTTTCCTAGGTGGAAAAGTTACTTATATACCCTGACACATTAAGTGGAGTTCGTGATATTTAACTAGGACCCGGGCTCAGGTTTTGCTTGGGATTAAACCCGAAACATATACAATATTAGATTAACTATCGAGCCCGATTCCTGATACTTTCCTATTACAACGTTAACTAATTGATTGACCGAGACTTAAATACATAATGAACGAACTTCATGTTCGACTCAATATTTTGAGGCTAACAATCTCCCCCGAAGTGAGTTCATTGATGACACTCCTTCATGAGATCAATGAGATTGCTTTTGTCGTTAAGCTCACGTGTTCTTGGTCTTTCTATTTGTCTTCGTTGTATGCTTGTTCCTTCATGCTTTGCGATCTTGACATTGAGCCTTTGTCATTGTCTTTCGACTTTGTCTTTTAGTTCGAGATCTTTAAATCTTATTCCTTGCTTGTTTTGTCGTCTTTGCCATCTTGCGATCTTGTGTCTTTGACCAACATTCTCATACTATGCCTCATCTTGAAAGCTTCAAATCAGAGTTAGCGGAAGTCTTTGTCTTTAAATCTTGAGCTTTCATGATAGATTGTCTTTGTAGAATGAGCATGAACATGTGGTAATGAATCGACTTTGGTTGATTGGGATACTGTCACCACCGTTTTAACCTGCAGGTTTACGTTAGTGATAATCGAGAAAATTGATTTGAAAATCAATCGACGTATTACTTGTAAAAGCGTTTTTGTAACACATCGGGAGTTTTAAGCTTTTATCAAAATTCATCAACCGTCAATTCATTTACTGGACCAAATTGATATCCAGTTGTCACAAGTTTGATTCATATAGAATCTCGCAAGTCACCTACCGAGAGCTTGTTTGAGGTTGACTCAAGCAGGATTTCCATCTTCATTGTGAATACTTATAGTATCACTCGGATTCTGGCAATTATCACATGGATATGCGTCAGCGACTCTTGTTAACAGCTTGTGAACTTGATGATGTTCAACAAGTGTTTGAAATGGAATGTGTCCTAACGAGATTTAGATTGATCTCTGGGCTCTAGACTTGATTAGTGCATTTTGGTTTTAGTACTCGGAGGCTGGAGCAGACTGCCACCTATTCAATATCAACAATCTTAGAGTGAGATGTCAATAGATAACGTGTGTATCTCCGTGACAAATGAGACAAGTTTCTTTTAAGAGAAACTCGAATGGTTGGGAAGGGTTGTGCATTGCATCACTGGGTCCATGATGTCGTTTTCAATACCAGCAATCATCTTGTGATTTTCTGATTGATTATGTATGACCCGGTGTCTGCTTAAGTCTGTGGGAGGGCTTCTTTGTTTAGACCCCTTTATCATACATTTCTTTTTCATTCTTCAACGCCTTCAATGCGTAACAAGACGTCATTTACTACCACCCTTGTTTGTGATTGCTCCAGTGTTGCTCCAATCTTAGTCGGCATTTTCTCATATACATCATCTCAATCTTACCTAAGGACTGCTATTTCTAACTTTGGCACTTATCCCTGGTAGATCTCCGAGTTTCTTGGTTAGATCATAGGATTGATTCCTAACCTAACCACCTTATGACTTCAGAATCGTCGTGAAATTAAGATGTTGTTGGGTATAAGATCGAACCATAAAACCTTTTCTTACTTTTCAGCACATTGAGTCGAATAGATCATATTTTAATTATATTTTTCTACCACTTATTTTAATATATTAAACACTTAGTTTTTTTAAAATACCTGTGATTAAAATATGTCTTGAAAATTCTGTGGGGAGAAATATTATCAGCCATGAATGGTTTGGACATTTTGATATTATTTATTTTCAATCGTTTTGATTACACCAAGACGTTGTCTTGTTGATATGTTATCAAAAACATTAAATACTTTGTTTTTCAAAAAATTTCCCCCTCAAATTTTAGACAATTGGAGAAATTGTTGTCTTTTGAAAAAGATTTGTGACGGTTGGAAGTGTTGAACACACAATTTGAAAGATTATGAATTGTCATCAAGAATTCTTAAAATTGTATCAACTTTTTGTCATACCAGATGTTAGAGGACTTCTCTTTCTAACGGTAAGGGTAAGCGAACTAAAGTACACAAAAAATATCACTTTTTCTTGAGGCAAAAACATGGAATGTCTTGTAAGAACAACTCAAGACCGAGAAATGTTAATTTTCTCGTTATGAGGATAAGTTATAAACCTTCCTTTATTTAAAGTTCGGGTTATGTACTGATATTTGCACATAAGCCATTTAGAAAATTAGAAATGACATGCTTTGAAACTATTTGCAATTCTCGCTCGAACTTCATTTATACACCCGTGTCAATGTTAATCGACATTTCTAAGCACATAAATGTTATCGATTCCAAGAGACATGTCGAGAAGAATCTTTTTGGAAATTTTCTGTTTTTCTTTGATTTTTGTATTTTCTTTTGAAGTTTTATATTTTTGTATTTGCTTTTCTCAAAAATATGTACTTGGTGTGTTTGATGGATGATATCAAGCTAGTCTCATTTGTGGAACCTCCAGATCAGCTGGGGGTCAAAACATCTAATACAATCCTTCTGACAAGATACTTAAACCGATCCTCAAGAATGGGCTTTCGTAAAACAAGTCAGCTAATTGGCTGTTAGTTCTGACAAAATATAAGTTCAATTTATACCATTTCCAACTGTTTCCTTTATGAAATGATTACCGAGTATGGATGTGCTTTGTTCGCGAATGTTGTACGGGGTTGCATGATATTGCTATGGCTGACTGAGAGTCGCAGTACAACGGTATTTTGTTGTAGTTGAAGCCATAATCTTAAAGCTGTGTCCTCATCCATATTACTTGAGCACAACTTGCAGATAACGCCACGTACTCTGCCTCTGCTGAAGACATTGTAGTGCAGTTTTGTTTCTTTGACATCCAACTTACTAGCTTATCACCAAGGAACTGTATCCCTCCAGAAGTGCTTTTTCGAGTATCAAGGCATCCGATATGATCAGCGTCTAAAAATGCTATTAGTTCAAAGCCAGAATCCTTTGGATACCAGAGTCCCATGTTAATGGTACCCTTTAGGCATTTAAAGATTCTTTTAACCTCCTTGAGGTGCTTTTGTGTTGGTCATGCTTGATAACGTGCACAATAGCATACTGCTTGCACTAAGTCTGGTCTAATAGATGTCAAGTACATGAGTGACTCGATCTTACTACGATAATCAGATTGGTCTACGGGTTCTCCACTCAAATCTACATCTAATTTGGGTTTCAGTAGCATGGTGTACCAATGGTAGCTGACAATGTCCATATTATTGCCTTTTTCAGAATTTCTAAAGCGTACTTGGCCTGATTGATAAAAATACCTTTTGGGGACTGGTGGATCTGTAGTCCATAAAAAGAACTTCATCTCCCCTAATTAAGGACATTTCAAATTACTGTTCATTAACTTTTCACAAATCTTTTTGAATTTTTAGGGTTTGTAGACCCAAAATTATGTCCATCAACGTAAATCTGCCACAAGTAGAATATCCTCCCCCGTATTTGATCTTGAATAACCATTGGGTCCAATTGTACCTTTAGTAAAGCTTTGGACATCAGAAAAGTTAGGAAAGTTCATCATACAGGCTCTTGGAGCTTGCTTTAATCATACAAAGCTTTCCTTAGATGATAGACTTTTTCTGGATGATCTGATCAAACGAAACTTATGGATGAGCACAATAAACCCTCCTCTTCAGTGGACCATTAAGAAATACCGTTTTCACGTTGACCTGATAGATTGGAAAAGACTTGTGAGCTGCGTAGGCAACGAAAATCCAAACTGCTTCTAAGCGAGACACTAGTGCAAATGATTCTTCGAAAATAATACCCTCTTCCATGCGCATTACCTTTAGCAACTAGTCATGCTTTGTTGCGAATTAAAGTCTGGATCTTCATCCTTTTTGTTCTTCCATAACCACTTTAGCTTTATAATCATCTTGCCAAATGGTTTGTCGACTAGTTCCCAGACTTTTAGTCTGTCGAACTGATGAAGTTCATCCTGCATTGCTTCGATCCATGCAGAATCAGCCATTGCCTCCTTAATGTTCTTTGGTTCAACAATACTCACCGTGAGCGCGAACATACACATTTCAGGATCTGTGGCAAGCTGTCGTCTTGTTTGAACTGGCATGGTTGGATTTCCACGAACTTGTTCTAATGGATGATCTTTGGTCCATCGATAATCATGACTTTGTGGTTGAAATGAATGCACATCGGTATTATCAATGTTGCGTGAGGAAGACTCACTAATTTCTTATACCCGTGTACAAAAAGGATTGATAAATTCAGCTTCTTGAAATGATGCATTCGGTGCTTGATCATTGTTGTTGTCCTCAGCATGACCGTGTGCTGGATTGTAATATTCTTCAAGTAAAGGACTGAAGAGAAATTCCAACCCTTGTTGTGACGAATCTGTCTTTTCTGCTGTAGGAACAACATTTTGTCTTGGGGGCACGGGGTCAGAGTTGTCATAATCTGACGCCTTTTGTCCTTGAGGAACGAGGCCTGAAGAGACATTTTCAACAGACATCTCTTGTCGTTGTGGTGCGAGGTCTAAACTGTTGTGATCAGACATCATTTCTTTGATTTCATCAAACTTGATATGAATGGACTCAACTATTAAGCGTGTTCTCTTGTTGTAAACACGATATCCCTTTGACTGAGTAGAATATCCCACCATGACACATGGATCCCCTTTTTCTTTCATCTTATCCAGATTTTCCCCATCTCTAGTTATGTAACAAATGCAACCAAAGATGTGAAGATGTTTTATTGAAGGTTTCCTATCATTAATGATGTGATACGCCATCTTTCCATGAGTCGATATGATGATTGATCTGTTCTGAGTATAGCATGCGGTTGCAACTGCTTCAGCCCAAAATGATAATGGAAGCTTAGAAGCTGAAAGCATCGTTCGAGCAGCCTCAACAAGAGTGCGGTTCCGTCTTTCGACAACGCCGTTCTGTTCAGGTGTTCGAGGAGTGGAAGTCTGATGTTCAATGCCTTCTTCTTTGAAATAAGCATGGAGTGTCTTGTTCAAGAACTATGTGCCTCTGTCAGTACGGACACTAATAACTTAAGCTTGAAGATTGCGTTGAATCATGTTGAGATGTCTTGAGAACTTCTAGGTGTTTCATCTTGGATCGTAGAAAAAGAATGTCCATGTGTATCTTGAATAGTCATTCAAACAATCACTCAGATTATATGTGAGTCCCCCCCCCCCCCCCCCCCCCCCCCCCTTTCCAACCCCCCCCACTTGTTATAATAGATCTCTGCTGCCTATTAAGGTTGTAGCAAGATGTATTAATACAGTGACATTTGTAGAAACACTGATTATGAATACTATGTGTTAATGCGGAATCTTAACACAAGTACTAAGAAAAACAATGAAGAACTAAATAATAATTTATATTAATCTGCTTTGAATGGTTACAGATTACTAACTATGAGATATGATTTTGTATGAGATATATTGTGCTCGTATGTCTAAATCATGCCAAGAGGGATCATTTTATAGAACCAGGTATAACCCCTAACTAGTGCTTACAAAATGCGTACATATCTTTTCCTAAAATATTATCTCATACATATCCTCCTTAAAAACGGTTACTAACTATTTTCTTACTATCGGTACTAACTAACTGATGAGTTACTTACACACTTTGTACTGTCAGTACTAACTATAACTATCAGTACTAACTATTAATACTGTCGGTACTAAGTTAGGAAAACATAAATCCCAACAATCCTCCCTTAAACATGAATGTTGAACTCATTTAACTTCATGTTTCTTTAACTTCTTTAACGCATAGAGGATGTATCCAAACACTTTCAACATTTCTTGATCTTTCAAACTCTATCCTTCTTCAGCAATCATACTTTTGTCTTCTTCAGCACACGCAAAATCTTTCAGGGCAACAATCCATACTAAGTTGGGCTTTGTAGTGTTTTCAATACTACCAGCTATTAACAGGATTGAAGTTCCTTTACACATGAAGCCGTTTGCTTGGGATAGTTAATCTTCATTTGTAAAACATGGTGAGTTAATATCCATATAGTTAGTTTTCATGGGGTAAACTGTCAACCATCACCGGAATTGATTTGTCTTACCAAAATACATTTTGATTTTTGACTAGCCATGCTTCATTGCCATAAACATGGTGCATTGATAAACCCATTTAGTTTTTAGCAAAACTATCAGCTATCAACAGATTGATTAGTCTTTACCAGAGAACTGTTTGATCTTGGGACTAGCCAAACTCTTCACCAATGAAGCTAAGGTGAAGTAGAGTTCACTACAATTTTTGGTAAATTGTCAACCATAAACGGATTTGAGAAGTCTTTACCATAAGCCGTTTGCTTATGGACTAGCCAGTTCTTATGCCTGTTAAGCATGGTGAACTGATGATCATTTCTTATGTGGTTTGACACCAACACTCAAAGATCACTCATTCTCCATAAAGCGACGTCTTCAGGTTCTACTCTCCAAGTATCTTCTTGACAAATCTAATCAACTCTAATGCCATAGTACTGTCTTCTTTAGATTCTAACTTTAATTCCAGCATTTTCAACAATACTTTGTTTCTCAAAGGATACTTCTTCTCTACAAGCATGTGAATGACTAATCTTGCCTCAGTCACTAACGTATGTACCCCTGAAGAACCATGTAGCTTCCAACTCACTATATTCCAATCCTGCTGTGAGTTCCAAAACTTATCTTCATATCTTCTGGGTTAAAACTTAACCATCAAATCTCCCCAAAGTACTTTATCAAATCCTTCAGGTATCTCATCTTGATATCTGTCCATCACCAGTTGATATACATCATTTAAATCATCTCTATAAAATATGGACAGCACCCTCATCAAAGTACTAAAGTATCTCTTTTGTCCATTGCTTCTAATCACCACATTTTTATGAATCTTTACCCCTTAGTGTTCACTTTATTCAACATGTGGTTTAGTTCCAAGACACTCTGTTTTCCATTCTTTGATAGGATAACTTTCCTGTCAAGTATTTCATAATCCACTTTCTTTTTTCCTCATTTGGAGCTATTGTTAAATGTAATCTCAGCTCATCATTCTCTTTCTCACTATCATCCTCAGAAGTGTTTTGTATGAATCTTCTTTTTCTTGACTTCATCTTTTTCCTAGTACCAAGTTTTCTCTTTCTGGTACTTTCTTCTTCTTTATTCTCCTCCTTGACTTCTTCTTTACTCTCCTCCTTGACCATTTCATTCTCTAGAGGGAATCAGTTTCTTTTTCATCCCATCTTGACTCAAGTCTTTCATCTTCAGCAGACCCAATAGAAATGAAATCTTCATCTGACCTCTTTATCTTTTCATACAGAGCTTGTATTTCCTCAAACTTCTTGGTTTTCAATTCAGAATGCTTGAAGTTTCCTACATGCTTCAAGTAGGTCATCATTTGATTTCTCAGTTGATTCTTGGTAGGTGGTCTGTTCCTGATAGCTTCTGATCTTTGTTGAGCAAGGTTTTTTCTCTTGAGCAGCAATTGTCGTCATAAAAGGAACTTTGCTCTTTCTTCTATTGTGAATTGTCTCTTTCTTCTTCTGAAGGCTTCTTCAGCATAAGTCTATCAGCCTCAATTAACACCAACCCCCCCCCCACCCCACCCCCCCCCCCCCACCCCCCCCCCCCCCCCCCCCCCCCCCCCCCCCCCCCCCCATTCTTGCCTTTATATCATCAAAATTTCTTATGAGAGCTTCATTTGTAGCTTTTTCTTCAGCTATTCTATTTCTTTCTTCTTCACCTTCCCACTCTTCTTGTATTTTCCTAGCCATCTCTTCATCACTTTCAAGCTGTTTAAACTTCTTCTCAGCTTCAGGAATACCATCAGATTCACTTTCAGATTCATCCTCCTCTTCTATTTTCTTCTTTCCTTTGTCTTTTGGATCAATTTTTGGAAGAGGCTTTAATGTCAGAAGTGATCTTGTAGAGGTAGGCCTAGGTCTGTCAGTTTCTTCAATATCCTTCAACTCTACACCTTTCTCCTTCTCTCTAGAAACTGCTTTGGCTTGACTCATGTTGAGAAGAACCTTAGCTATTGTTTCATCATCTCCAAATATTGTAGAAGTAGGTGTTTGAGTAGCTTGAGTAGCACTTCCTTCTTCAGTATGATCTTCAGTACTTTTAATTTGCTCATTGGTACCTTTAATTTGCCTGTCAGTACTAACTTTAGATCCGTCAGTACTAACTATTGGTCTGTCAGTACTAATTTTCTCCTTGTCGGTACTAACTTTCTCCTTGTCAGTACTAAGGTACTATCATTCAAATACTAGTATATTTTCATCATCTCTTCTCTTCAACACCTGTAATCTATGTCCTACCACAATTGAGCATCCTCAGTTTCCATGTGATCAAGTGTATCTTCAGGAATTTCATCAAATAAAGGATCTCTATGGACTGAAGGTTCACCTTTAGCAAGCTTCCTCCCCTATTTAGATACAGACTCTTTGTGCATCCATTGTTTCTTTGAGGATCTTTTTCTTGCCAATCTGTGCTTCAAGGAGACACTTTGCATCCATGCTCTGTGGTGTTTGATGACAGGTTTAGCTTGCTTCTTGAGCTTTTTGATTTGAGCCTTCAAGTGTTTGTATTTTCTTTTGGCTTGATCTGAAACTTGTGCACATAAAGAGAGACAAAGATCATAGACACTTTAGATTGTCATTTCACCCTCATTCCCTGAAAGGGATTTATCACTGGATGAATGACCTCCAAGATTCCCACCAGAACTTTCTGGAATAGAATCAGGAATGATAGTAGAAGGTAAAGGTCTAGGGGATGGTTCAGATCTGTTGCTCTATAGGTACTTCACTAGTTTGTGGCAGGAGATGGAAGGTCGTCGTGGTTCAATAGGGACTGCACTAGTGTGAGCAAGAGAGGGTGTAGGTAGTACTTTAGATGGTCTTTCTGAAGGAGCACCCTCATCCTCAGTTGGTTGTACCAACATAGAAGCAAATAAAGGGGTGACTTTCCCTAAGAAATGTTTACCCTTTTTAACCATGAAAGAAAAGACTTTACTAGTTAAAGTATTTACAGGAAAATGATCTAAAGGTACAGGTACATTAGCTAGTTGTTTATCTAAAAAGATAGAAATAAAACGTGGGTACATGACAAATTTCTTCTTAGCATCTAAATGTCTAAGCATACCATCAAAAATTAATTTAGAAAAATTATACTTCCGATTAGATGTTAAACAAATGACAGCAGTGGCAATATTTGTAGGAATTTGATCCCAAGAGGTGCTTTTTGAACTAAGACAATGATTCATTGTATGAAATAAAAACCTCCATTGGGGTGAAAACAAAGCTTTGTTAAATGTTAACACTGTTAAATCCCCTTCATACCCCATAAGCTGTATAGCATCAAATATAGCCTGATTGGGTAATGAGTCTATCCCATTAGCATCATCAAAAAGAAGATCACTTCTTATTGATGCCTCAGAGATAGACACAGGCTTGCCAGCTACTTTGGCAGTAATGTGCCTAACATTGTTGATCATTTTGGACTTAGCAGACGTCCAAAACTGTTCAACAAATGTAGTAGAAACAACTGGACTTACAGTGAGAGCATGATGAATGGAACTGCGCGTAAGAAAATCAATAATCTCGTGAAACTCTGCATTCCCTTCAGACTTCTCCAGATACGCGACCATATTGTGCTTAGGACATGAATCAAGAACAGCCATTGTAGTCGAAAGAGTGATCGTCGTTAAGAGAGATATTAGGGCTTGTATATATGAATGTATTTAAGAGAGATTGCATAAGGAACTGTGCAATGGAGATGGGTTTATATAGGTTTAGGAGACCTAATTTCAAGGAAACCGTTTCAATTTACACTTTGTACCCTTGGCGGTATTTTTCTTCAACGTCTCTATAGCGGTACAAACTTTGCCCAGCGGTACTAACTTTGCACTGTCGGTACTAACTGTGTCCAACCAAAGAATGAACAATGTAGGTAACAGGAGTGCTTTAGTACCATCAATAACTCTTCTCAATGACTCTCTAAACCTGATTAAGCCTCTGGAAATGCATCACCTATGGTTAACATGTTACTTCACACTTAACACTGCATACAAACTATACAACACAGCATATTGCCTCCCTTTAACCAATGCAGCTTATGGATTTATCATCCCAATAGAAACAACCAAGAACTGGAACCTGCTAACATCAAATGCCTTGGTTAGTAGATCAGCTACATTGTCATCAGTGTGGATTTTAAGCACCTGGATAAGTTTCTTCTCATAAGCATCTCTTATAAAGTGGTGCCTAATAGCAATATGTTTTGTTTTGGAATGATATACTGGATTCTTTACAATGCAAATGGTGCTTTCATTATCAATTAGTATCTTTGGTGTTCTTGAAATTGAACCCATAGTCTAACATTTGATTTTTGAATCCACAAAATCTTGCCCACATACAGCTTGCAGCAGCAACCATATTCTGCTTGTAGTAGAAGTAAGCCACAATGGTTTGCTTTTTGCATTCCAAGTAATGAGTTCCTGGCCAAGAAATTGACAACACTCCTGTTGTGGGATTTCCATGATCAAGATTTGCTCCAACATAGTCACTTATCTGAGTAGGATTCCAGGTTAAATGAGGACACTCTAGGATACCAAAGACCCAGTTTGGGTTTGCCCTTTAGATACCTAAAAAAATCTCTTGACAACACTTAGATGGAGGGACTTTGGCAAGTAACATGAAACCTAGAACAAGACAAACTGCAAACATAATATCAGGCCTAGATGCAGTTCAAGTAACATTAAGAGCCAATCATGGACCATATAGAGATGGACATCCACATTCATGGCTTTCCTATCCTTGACTAAAGGCTTCTGAGTCTCATAGGTGTACTAGCAAGTCTTAACATTTGCAAAGTCAAAGTCTTCTTCAGGATTGCTTGCAATTCCTACTGTTATGCCTGGAGTCTAAGAAAGATATCATCTTGTTTCTTTGTAGACTTGTAATCTCATAGAAAGAAAAGCTTCTAGAGGGCTCTCCAAATGGAACTCATTTTCTGAATAATCTGCTTTTATTAATGGCGGCCTCAAATCATCGCACACCCGCAAGGATTTTCTTTTAGGAACCAAAAGGTTGTTATCAATCCACATAGACATTGAACTAGTATGATTTCATATTTGTCCTTCTTTATGAGAGCTGTTTTTGTTCATAGTTCATCTTGCTGTATCATTCTTCAAAGAAAGTAGAGATAAAGTAGCATACCAGGCTCTGGGAGCTTGATGTAGCCCATAGAGAGCTTTGACAACTTTGTAGACTTTCTGAGATATTTAGGATCTAGAAAACCTGGTGGTTGAGACACATATACCTCCTCATCAATTTTGCCATAAAGGAAGGCACTTTTCACATCCATTTGATAGACTATAAAGCCCATGTATGAGGCAAAGGCTAAAAATATCCTTATGGCTTCAATCTGGTCACAAGAGAAATAGCATCATCATAGTCTATACCTTCTCTTGCCTAAGTCCTGAGCAACTAACTAGCTTTGTTTATGAACAAATCCTATCTCATCCTTCTTATTTCGATAAACACTTTGTGCAATAAGCCTTCTTGCCCAAAACGGCAAATCTACAAAGTATCCAACCTTTTTTGTATCTTGAAACTGTAGCAAATTCTTCTTGCATAGCATCAACCCAACTTTCATCTTCAAGTGCTTCTGAAATCTTCTTGGGTTCATGTGAGATAGGAAACTAGCAAATAAACAATGCTGGAATGTCCTTATGATTATTTCTTCTTGCTTTTGAACAAAGCTAACAAAAAGCATGGAGCTCAGAACTTTTAGTCACTTTGCTTCTTGTTTAAACTGTTGAGGTTGGATATCCTATAATAAGAGCTGAAGGATGAGAAGAGATAATCCTTGATGTGGGAATATGACTAACATTCACAATAGATTCCAAGTTTGTGAAGTTAGCCACTACACCCTCATCATCATAAGATGAAGTAGTAAAAATACCATCAGAAGAATTTTGATAAATATCCTCAAGTGGAGGTATTTCTGAATCATCTTGTTTAGGATTTATTGGATCAGACAGATATAATCCCTCATGAGGAATGGCAGTACTAACTGGCATGCTAACAGTATTAACTAGGTTAATACTGCTAGCTTTAGCTGGTGTGCTAACAGTACTAAAAATGTTAGTACTGCTAGCCTTAGCAGCTTCCTTTTTTGTTATAACCCAAGTTCTCAGGGTTTCTTGTGCGAAACAACCATTAAGTGTATGAGTAGTGGATTAAGAGACGTCAATTTAACATCTTTTATTAAGTGTGTCTATCGTCGTATAAGTGTTTTATGACCGATAGCTTCTTCTTACTCTTAATATGATTGATATAGCATCACCTCTCCGTGAACGTGTATGACATTAAATATAGAAAGTTGTGAAAGATGTGAGAGCTGACTACATGTCATGTGTTTAGAGATTCTACTCTCATATGTCGAGATGTGTTATGGTGATACTTTTTGATTATACTGACCTCGCATGCGTGGTGTGGTCATCTGACGCCGTTCGTGTTACAGTCCGTGGCCGTGTCTGCGTAAGTGTTTAGGGAATATTGAGAGGGTGTGTGTAAATGTTTGAGCGGAGGCAATGCGTTTTGTTGGCTATGAGAGCTGTGGTTGTGTAGTTCGTTGTATGAATCTGTCTTTAAATTCAGGAGTGATGTTGAGATAAGAGGCTCCATATTGGGGAGAGAGAGTGGTGTGATATTTCAAAGCAGTCCTTGAAGCAGATTCATCTCTCTTGTGTCAGAACCCCTGCCAGAGTCTCAATAAGGTCTTATGTTACCTGCTTTTGTGGTTAGTGCTTTTGTTGACTGATGGCATGTAGGGGATGTAGCTAGAATTCTTGATCTACAGGATGGATGTTGTATCATAATAGAATCTTGGATAAATAATAGAGATCCAAAATGCCAAAGTTGGTCATTTCCCTGCAACATTTGGTTTGTTTTCTCTAAGAGGTGATGTGCACGTGTTTTTCTCAACTCTTTTTAGGTTTGCTAAATTTGTATACTCTAAAAGGCCTTGCCTTTGTAGAGAATTACCCAACTAAAATCCCTTCATCTAATTTTCCAGCAAACTTGCCCAGGTGGTCCAATGTATTAAGATGGTGTTCATAGACCAAAAGGTCTTATATAACTTATAATTGGTATCTTACCAGTTAAAAGTTCATAAGGTGTCTTATTATGAGGCTTGGTTACTAATACCCTATTTAGAACATAACAAGCAGTACTAACTGATTCAGCCCAAAAAGTGTTAGGTAAAAATGAATCTGCAAGCATGGTCCCTGTTCTTTCTCTTAGCAACTCCATTTTGTTGTGAAGTTCTGGCATTACTGTATTCCCTCTTGATCCCTTTTGACCCACAGAATTCAATAACATCCTTGTTCTTAAATTATGTGCCATTATCACATCTAATAGTTTTAATTTTTTGATTCAATTGGTTCTCAATTTGTCTTATAAAGTCCTTAAGGATTCCACTAGTTTCATCCTTAGTTCTTAAGAAAAACACCCAACTAAACCTGCTAAAATCATCAGTGATAACTAGGCAATAGGTCTTATGGTTTAAGCTTCTTACAGATGTAGGTCCAAACAAATCCATATGAAGAAGTTGTAAAGAGTGGCTAATAGAGCTTACTGATTTGGCCTTACAGGAGGCCTTGTGTTGCTTTCCTTTCTAACAAGCAACACAAGTGTGGTCATTTTGAAAAATCTTTGAAGGTAAACCTCTTACAAGGTTCCATTTACAAGCTTGTTTAAGTTTTTGAAATTTACATGACCTAACCTCCCATGTCATTTGTTAGATTCATCAGTTGTGGCCTTTGCAATTAAACAAGCCAAACCTCCTGAAGGAACAATATTCTCTAAATTGAAACTGTACATATTGTTTTGTCTGGGGATTTTAAGTAATACTTGATTTTCATCAGGTAACTTAAATTCAAGAGACAAAACAAGACATTCAGAGTCAGTAAAGAGAACCTTGTTCTTTTTGTCACACATTTGTGACACAGAAAAGAGATTAAAATGCTAAAGATCTTTCACAAAGCACACATCTTCAAAATCTAACTTACCAGTTTTTACTTTACCTTTACCAGTAATATAACCTTTACTACCTCCAAAAGCAACAGGGCCACCATTAAAGTCTTGAAATTCTGCAAGGTAGGCCTTGTTTCCAGTCATGTGCTGGAACCATCCACTATTAACATATTCCTTATTCTTTAAGCTCTATGTGGATAATTCCGCACATTAAATGAAAGAGATTATGAATTCTCTTAGGGGACCCCAAAGCTTGTTGGGCTTGAGTCTGCTCTAGTGTGATCTTGAAAGGTAATAGTTCAAAGACTAGATACCACCCATTATTTGGAGACTTTGTGACCAGTTGATCTTTGTGGTCTCCAATTACAACCTGCTGAGGCTTAACAGCAGTTTCCCTTTCCCCAACAGTACTAACTGCATTTTCCTTAGCAGTATTAACTTTTTGTTTTGAAAATCTGTCGCTTAGTACTGTGGTCCTTTTGAAAGGCCTTGAATATGGTGGAATGAGTTTGTGGAAAAACATTGCTGGTCTAAACTCTATTCACACTGGGCCTTAACAATATAAGCTTTCATGGCAGTACTATTAGTACTTCTGACTGTTTTAAAACTTTGCATAGCCAGAAATACTAACATTTTTAGTACGCTAGTTCCTAGCAGTTTACTACTGGAATTTTACCAGTTCTAGTTAGTACTGCTGAAGGAACAAATTGGTTTTGTTTATTCACTCTTTGCACATTGTTCCAAGTTTGCCTTAGCTCCCTTTGACTAGACTTTTTGTTCCACCCACTGTTTAATTCAGCTTTCTAGCATTCTCTTCTATGGAAACTCACAATCTCTGATAATGATTAAGACTTCCACATAACAAAACATTCTCTAACAAGTAAAACCATACCTACTCTTTCTCTATCAACTTTAGGTTTTTGACATGTGTGAATTGATTCTTAACAGTTTCCCTAGGAGTTTTTACTTGCTTATTAGTACTAGCAAAACTAGGTTGTTCCTGTCTTTTTGTAGGTTGAGACACATGTTCATCTTCACTATCTGATTCACACTCCTCAATTATAGGAGCATCAAACTAAACCTTAGGTTGATCTACTACTTTGGGTTCAATTACAGTTGGTTCAGGCAAAGATTCATGTGTTTCAACACTACACTCTGATTCACTAGTATCAAAGTCACTGGTTTGGGTTTTAGATTCACTAGGTTGAGACTGTTTTGGACCATATGTAAATTGAGAGTAATCTATTTCTACATCAGGTCCAGATGGCATGTAATTCCCTGTTATGGGTGGGGGGTACAGCATGCATTCCTCCTGCTGTAACAAACCTATCATACAAATGTTGTTTTTCTAACTCACTTTCCTTATTCATAAAAACACTTTGTAACACTTCATTTTCATAGCTCAAAATACCATCATATCTGTGATCCCCATACCCAAGCCCAAATTTATCATTAGCACTCATTTGGGTATTAAGCAGTTTACCAAGATTTTTAGAAGAGTTGTGCCATTTTTCTACTTTAGCTTTTAAATCTTCTTTTTCTTTTTGAGCTTCTGCCAACAGTTTCTTATGGTATGTTAGGACATCAGTTTTATCATCTAAGTCTATTTTCATAAACATTATCTTTTCTGTATACCAAAGTTGACCTTGATGATGAGCAACTAACGGTGCTTCAACTTTCCTTAGTCCTTGAGTATATGCTTTTATTTCTATGCTTGCATCACTTAGTTGTTGTCTTTATGCATCATACAGTTTTTTAAGTTTAGCATAAGACTCTTTACACTCATTGACCTGTCATAGCCTTTATGAAGCCCTTCTATACAGAGAATCCTTCAAACTATTACTTTAAGATATACTTCTGCATCTTCTTTGATTCGTCATTTCCACCAAATCTGGATTTGATGGCATCTCACATCTCTTTTGCATCAGTCATCTTATGAAATTTAGCAAGATGATCTTCTGGTAAAGCCATAAGCAAAGTGGTCCTAGCTTTTCTTTCTCTTTCTCTGGCTAGGGTCTTGATTCGTGATATAGTACACACTTATATAGCAACCCTAATACAGTTTCTAACCGAATGCCCTTGACCAAGGCAAAAAGGTCAAAATCTACAAAAGGATA
>BQNB010044884.1:12324-44617 GCA_026074375.1 Tanacetum coccineum | reverse complement strand
AATCTAATCCTTATACTAACTACGAGCTAAGACTTGATACAACTTTGGAAGTGACCGACACTTTTCGTGTTTCCAACAGGTG
This sequence comes from Tanacetum coccineum, assembly GCA_026074375.1. NCBI lineage: Eukaryota > Viridiplantae > Streptophyta > Magnoliopsida > Asterales > Asteraceae > Tanacetum > Tanacetum coccineum. Next base: position 44,535 of record BQNB010044884.1, on the reverse strand, counting down.
CCAATCATACCACGATAATGTGATGGATCTACAGCGTTCCCTTCTTTATCCTCATCCAGCTTGGACTTCTCCACCATGGGAGTATCTACTGGGTCACAAGATTCATAGCCATATTTTTTAAGTGATTCAAGAGCATATTTAGATTGGTTTATGAAGATGCCTCGTACAAGTCCATGTCTTGCCAGATGATTGATAGAACCAAAGTTCAAATGAGAGAGACGACGATGCCATAACCAAGACTTGGTTTTAGACGCCTTAGACAATAGACAAATAGGAGAAGATGCCATCATATTCCCAAGAGAGAGAGTATAAAGGTTATCCCCTCGAGATCCCGTCAATAAATCCACACCTTCTAGATTGCGAATGAAGCACGTGTGTTGACGAAAAGCCACTTCAAGATTGGAATCACAGAATTGTCCCACAGAAAATAGATTCCCAATCTGATAGTCTCAATCTGATAGTCTCCAAAACCCATTATCTTTGCAACTTGATCGTTTCCGAATTTAACTGTACCTAAGAATTTACTGACGAAATTGGTGAGCTGAGAGCGATCTCCGGTCATGTGCTTCGAGCAACCGGAATCCAAGTACCAGAGGACGATTTGGACGACCTGCATTCATTCAGAGAAGTAGATGGAATATTGGTTTTTGTGGATCCCCAGGATTTACTGGGTTCCTGTTTGTTAGCAGACATTGGTTTTAAAACCTTAGTTTTGCTAACAGACTCAGCATTTGTATTCTTCCTAGGTTTCCGTGAGTATACCAATTTCACCACAGGTTTGGGTGATTCAGAGTCTAGAACTATTGGTTTCCTAGAAGGCACTTCATTAGTAGTGGTAATCCTAGTTAAAGGGCACGCATTTCCTACTATAGTGAAGGTCCGACCGGTAGGTCTCCAAATATATCCTATCTGAGTGAACACCTTTCCTGTTGGTTTCCAACTAACTTTCTTAGATTTACGCTTCTTAGATTTAGCACGAGATTTCACAACATTCACAGCATTAGAAACACACAAGTTATCAGATGACATGCAATCATTACTGTTAACACAGATAGAATCAGAATTATCTTGTTTCTTGAGATTCTGCACAACCGCAGATCCCGTAACTTTAGTACCATTTCTTTTATTCAAACTTGTTTTAACGTTCCTAGGTGAGCTTTACTTTATTCTTCGAGTTATAATACTGTTCTGGGGTGGTTTTGCAGAATCCTATAATTCTTGGTATTGCCTGAAGGTGTGATACGTAGCACTAGTAGAAAGTCTTACTCTTGTAAGAAATGTAAACACACGCTTTGTTAGAAACGTATGGTTTGTAAGCTCGAGAACTGGTTTTGTGTTTTCTTTGGATGTAAGTGATTGGCAACCTATACCTGCTTGTCCTTTTTCCTTGTATGATCTCCGCATTAAATTGAGAACCACATTGTTGATGTAGAGGCATATGATCTATTATGTTTGAAGAATCCTGACTGACTTCGTGGTATTACCATAAAGGTCAAGACTCTAAAAGTAGTGGATCTTGAGGATATTTGCTTTATACATGTTCGACTATATCCTAGAAGGACCAAGTAGCTTCATTCCCCTGGGTATTGCTTGATATACGAAGCTAGTGAGAAGTCCGTTTTAGTGTTTTGTTGTTTCAACAATTTGGGCTGTGATTCGGTTCCCATGTTATCCTTAGAATGTTATGGATCAACAGTGTGGGTCACAGTCTCCTTGTTATCTATCGCCGTTGTTTCGCCTTTGAAGTCTTCCTTAGACTTATTTTTTTTATAGGCTGCTATGTGACCAAACCACATTGTTCTGAAGTTGTTTGAATTTATTGAAATCAGAATATCTTCCTCGACTTCGCATATTGACTTGACTTGATTTTACTCATCTAGACTATTGTTCTTCCGTTGAATCTTGAGCACACGTGTTTGCTTAATCGAGTCATAAGTATGCTTATAAGTCTGCTTCTCAAATGCGCTATTCTCAGTTAACAAGTTTTGCACTCTAATGTTCCACATAATTCTATGTAAGTGCTCTCTATTCATCCATGTCATTTTGATACTGAATGTCTCTCTACATCTTCCTTTTAAGTGACTTAATTTGCGCTTTTCAACTTGACAATTAGTGTCTTCGCTATGAGACTGACCTTTCTCAATTTACTTAATTCACGAACAAATGTGGAAAACTCGGAGCATTTGATTTAAAACACGTATTTTCTTGTTGAAAATTTCGTATTAAAGTTGAGAATCAGCTTTCCAAGGGAGTAGATGCAAGTTTTCAAGAGTTGTAAAAACAACTTGCTATAAGATTATCGTAAGTTTCTTTATCAACAAAATCCTTTTTCATAGACAAGCTCCAGTCTCGAGTTCGAGCACTTTTGACATTCAGTTTACATTTTTTCCATTTGCATTCACAGTTGAATTCAAAACAGTCTTTACAATATCCCTTATCAATAGCTTTGTGCCAAGAGTCGTTCATTTTCACTCAAAACTTGATTCATTTTAATTCGAAAGTTCTGGAGCTCAAAGCGAGGTTGTTCGACAGGACTGTTCATTTTGAATAAAGACTTTTTGGACATCGCAAGTGCTTCAACATGTATCGGTTGAAGTTATTGAAGATATCTTTTAAATTTTTTATAAACGGTATGATTTCATCTCGAAACAAGCCCTTTGTATGTTTTCATACCCCACGTCCCTCTGTGATAGCTCAATGGCTGTGGCTAGTTCTTTGTTCTTTGACAAACATGAGATCAAGAAGGCCAGAGTTAAAAGATAAGTTAAGCTCTTTCAAGCTAGTATTCACCATACTTATATAGGAAGTTCTTTTTGGAACCCCTCAACTATGACGGTTGTAGGAGAATGAGATGGGTCTAAAGCTAGAGGACGAAGTCGGCTTTCCAATAGCATGTTCACAATATCAAATCGTTTGTCGAACAAATCGTTAGTAGTAATTGTTATTAAGTATCGGGCTAATTGATAGGTTTTTGTGTTATCTTTATGTTTTCTCAACAATGGAATCTTGTTCTTTCAAAATCATTTTTGAACGACTCTTTACTTAGCTCTTATTGTTTCATCAGAATCACGGACCACAATAGGATCCGTTTTTTAAGATGGGTTATTCCCATCAATACAGTATTGGCTTTGAATCCCGAGCTTTCTTCAGACAGAAAGGTTTTTCAAAACCAGATAGACTTGCGTTTCGAGGAATGATTATACAAGATTTGGATTTAGTCTTATCATTATGAATAGTTTGTGCAGTTGGACCTCTTTTGAAAATTGATGTTTGTGATGTTGCTTAATTTTCTTTTCTAGAAGCAATAGTCTCTATCAACTTCTAATTTCTAGTTTTCTTTAATTTCACTCATTTTTGAGTTCAGAAAACTGTTTTCATTAATACAATCTTTCTATGCACTTGTTCGAAAAGATTTTGCTCTAAGGACGGTACAGTATCTCGTCTACCTGTTCATTGATCTGAAAGAAAAACTGTTTTCAACATTTTGTTTCTCTTTCAATCTTTAATCTCCTCTTGGTACTATCGTCTGTTGTCAAGTGCTCGGTTAGTCAAGCTTTATTTATCAGTGTTGCAATGCTGTCACTTGGTTGTTATTTGATCAATCATAGACAAATATCGGACATCTTGTTGAGCCAGAAAAGACGTTAGAATTCTGATAGTTTCATATTGTGTTTCCACTCAGATACTGAGAATAAGGAATGATCTATTGCTATCACTGATTATGTCAGTTTTTGAATGACTCCACATCATTAGAGCTGTTCAGAAGACGTCATTAATCTGCTCACTTTGATTGATAAGTCATAGTTTCAGATTTTTCTTGAATTGTGTACCTCAGTGAGTGCATCTAAGCCTTTCCTTGAGAGATTAGGCCTGAGAAGCAATCTGGCTGAAGATTGAGCTCATCACAATCAGAGTCATAAGTCATCCAGTAAATCATCGGCTTGATAAGCAGCTTGTGGGATAAAAATGTCAATCCCTCAAACGCTTAACAAAAAAGGTACCATTAATATTATGACCTGTCATGGAGAGTTTTTGAAATGTCAGGAACTTATCAGAAGATCCATGGGAGTCAGCCAAAAATTGCTATTTCTATTCCGTTGTTAAAAGGTTGACCAATGGGCTTGAGCTTGAACCAAAACAACACTTTATCGTTTTTTTCTTTTAAACCATGTGTCATCCCTTGTTTCCTTTGAGGCTTTGTGCATTGCTTGGCAATATGACCCTCCCCTTTGCAATTGTAGTAACAAATATCAGGATACTTTGTTTCCCGTGACGCTTAGCCACTTGCACTGCAGGTATGTAATTTTCTTGTCTGTTCACAGCTAGCAATAAATAGTTTGTATCCCCTGAACCGGTTTGCACTAGTCACATTTTCCATCATAGATGGTGCTTGTTGACGAGGGTTTGGACGAAGTCCTTAGCTGATTGTTCGTAGTAGGATACCGGTGGATGTGCAACATGCAGTTAAGAATGACATCATATGATTGATTGCGAGCAATTGGTATCATCCCCCGTTCTGGAACAACTGGAACAAAATTTAGACTGGTGTTGGTGTGGAAACTCAGGTTTGATTGCTGCTGATAGGTGTGGGAGCATATTCCAATTGTGGATGATGGTTGTGAGAATAAACTTTCTTGTGTGTGAACGGGTGGGATTTGATACTATTTTGTTGGATAAGTAATTGAAAGAGGTGTTGATTGATGTACTACATTCTTACTTCAACTATCGGTGAGAAGTTGTTGATGTTGATATGGTGTAACAAACTGGTGAAGACCTGATATGGTGAACAGATGTTGAGATAGAGACTGTGATGGAGTATTATTTTTAGATGTGTAGATGGATTGTAGATAAGCTGGCTGAGGTAAATGGTGTGATGCAAACTAGAGAGAAGCAATGAGGATCAGGGTTGCATCATGCATCAAAACGAACTTCATTTGCAGGGTGGTCAATGTATGTTGCAGATGAGCATGAAGTTGAATCAACATTTGTAGTGTGCAAGTCTTTTGACCAGTTTAACATCTAGTACACAATTTGCTCCATTCATCAGGAAGAGTGTTAAGAACTTGGTTGTTCACTTGAAATGCTACCAAAAGGCTCTTGTAACTGTTCATATCGTTGTAGTAGACAGAGAGTGAACCTCATGTAGTACTCATGCAACGTCTCTCCTTTCTTGTAAGTGAACTTATCAAATTAATCATTACAGCTTTGCACTCACGTTCGTGTTTGGTTATGAAGTTCCTCTGCATCAACTAGTTTTCAATCTTCTGTCCCAAAAGATCTTTTGCCACGATGTTGACTCACAAGGAGCATAGATTTCAGTTGTAGGCCTTGGAGAATGATGTTTATAGCTTTGATAATCGCCATTCTGCTTGGAATGGCTTCAGTTGGAGTAAGAAGTCAACATATTCGCCTTTGAGCTTTAGCGCTACTGACCTGTCCTCAATGACTGAAGGCTCGAAACACGCTGGTCCTTTTTCAAATAGATGCTCTCCAGTATCATTCCGTTCCATGTGGTCTTCTTCATCTTTTATAGCTCGTCATTCTGTTTTCCATGTATAATCATACAAGTGTTTTTCAAGTGTATCGGTGGTTTGTTGTGCGCTCCTCCAGAGAGAAGTGATTTTATCAGCAAGAGACGTGCATTGTGATATCAAAAGGTGTTACAAGATTTGAATATCGATTCGGTGGTAGAAAGAATTGTGTGTGGGTTACATGATTGTTGAGTCTGGAATGTAAAACTAATAGGATTTTACAATTACTTGACTAAAATACGGGAAAAACAATGAGTTTGTTTCACTTGGATTGTACAATAGTCACAAAGAAAATAACCGTATAATTTAAAATTGAGTTTGTTAAGTTTAAATTAAATTTGTTTTTCACTGGTTCGGTCCTCCTAGTTCGATCCTCTAGTTCGAACCTCTAGTTCGATCCCCTAGTTCGATCCCCTAGTTCGATCCCCTAGTTCGGTCCTTTCGTTCGGTTCTAACTAGTGAAAAACACTCGTTCGATCTTTACTAGAAAACGCTTGTTCGATTGAGAACTGGAATAAGCTCGTTCGGTTGTCAATCCTAATGTGCAATAAGCTCGGTACGGTTCGCCTCTCGTTCGATGCACTAGTTCTGCTATCTCTTGATCCTCGATTCCACTAGCTTCGGTCCTATTCTAGTTCGATCCCTTGTTCTATTCACTGTTCGATTCGTAACTAGTACAGAAACCAAATTTCAAAACTCGCAAAAAGACACTATTTTTCGTTTTAATGGTTTTTAGCAAAAAATCTTGTTACAACTAAGTAGCGTACTAACCCTATAGGTCAAAGACAGAAAAATTGAAAAACTTTAAGGTTGTTTTAGCCAAAAAATTATATCACTAATTTTGCTCTTTGTAAAGGTTGGAATACAAATGTTTAAACACGAACTCTATCTAAACACACCACGCCATGGCTCTTGATACCAATTGTAGAATATAGTAATCTTAAGATCACACCTAAAAGAACATTAAGTGAGATGTGGGATTGATTGTTAGAGAAAAAGATGATGGGAAATTGGAGTTATGATGTATTATTTGAATTGTTGTGTGAAACAAATGGAACAAATCACCAAACCCTCTCCAAGACTAGGAGAGGGTGTATATATACTACATTGGCCGGCCATAGGCTTATATACGTTTAGGTTTACAAAAATAGTCGTATTTTAATAACCTTAAATGATATAATTGAAAACTTTATATCCTTAGTCTCATAATTAAGTATATATTACAAATCCAAAGTTACGTTTATACTTATTTTAAGTATACATATACTTATGATCAAATTACTACACAAAGATCAAATTACTACACAAAGATCAAATTAGCCTTTTAGGCTGAAAATTCACTTTTTTTGTTTTTTGACGCCATTTTCAAACCGTAATGAATTGGTTGATCATCCAATTGATCCAGAACCTACATGATTTTATCTAGGTCTCATAGTTTTAACTTTTTAACCAACTCAGTCCGTAAGTATGACTTTTTACCCATTCTGTCCAACAAAGTCAGATTCAACATATTTTAGTAAATTTGTCATAACTTGCTCAATTTTTACATTCCAATGGTGATCCAATTTGCTACATGATCACAAGACATTTGTCTACACCCTAGAGTATTCAAATCAACTCTCCAATGGTATTCAAATTCTAGAACTTACTGATAAATCAGCCCATAATTTTTAATGATTTCTAGCTAAGCTTTCAATAGTTGATTAAGTGCCATTTTTAACCTAGATCTATGCCATGCAATGGACAATTTCACCGCTTGGTATCATCATATATCATAATTTACATATACAATAGGAAATCATAAAATACAATAATAATGAAAACAAGTAGAGTTTTACCCCAAATAAATGATGAGCTGATCCAATGATCAAAAAAAAACATTATAACCTTATAACTCCAACTTTGATCTTCACCCAAATTTTCTAAGTACACCATTTTTATTACCCAAAAACTTGATAAAACTCTTGATCAACTTCGCCCATATAAGTTTAAAAACTTTTGATAAACTCCTTTAGGATCATCTTCAAAATGTATTCACCATATAAGAAAATCACCTCTACTAGTGTAGTTAATATTTGATCTTGTAAATTTTGTATAAAATGGGTGTTGTGGTGGTATAGCTCACGAAATAAGGAGGAGGAGGGATGAGATTTTGTGTTTCATCTCTCTAAAATGCATGTGTTGAGTTAGTGTGTAAGAAAAATGGTCAAAGAGGGTTTATGTATTTAAGCTTTCTAGTTGCCAAGTGTTATAACACTTGGTAATATTTAACACAACATGGACACTTAGTCAAGTGTGTATATATTAGTGGGATAAGTTTAATACATATCCCACATTTTGTAATTGCGGGTATTTTCAAAGTCCGATATTTTAAAGAGGTACGATTTGTAGGTCAGTTGGTTCGTAAAAACGTTACAAATAGTACGGAGACTACGGAAAATAAAAAGAATGTTATAAAAATATTTTCTAGGAAATTCGTTACATAAACGTAGATCTTAAGTAGGATTCTCCTGGTTTTCCTTCGTTGATTACTTAATTTGCAAACGTTAAACCCTAATTTCTTCCGGGTTATAGTGAAGTTCACATCAACATACAAATGAAAAAATATATTTAATACTCGGCGAATACAAAATAACGGACCTGAATTTGGACAGATTTTGTCATAGACATTTTCCCATCATAAAAAGGGATCTTCGTCCCGAAGATCATTTCTCTTGTTCGCCGTTTATAATTAAAGTCCTACGAGGTTGTGGTATTTCTTTTCACATCTGGTCCTTCCCGTTCCCAGTATACTCCGGTCACGACTCGAGTTCCATCGGAAACTGTAACTATAGGAATCCGACTGTGCTTAAGTTGTTTCACTTCTCTATCCATGATTTCAATGGGTTCTTCGATAAAATGCAACTTCTCGTCGATCCTTACTTCGTCAAGAGGAATAACTAGTTCTTCATCTGATAAACACTTTTTTAAGTTCGACACATGGAATGTATTATGTATTCCTTGAAGCCCTTGGGGGGGGGGGGGGGGCGAAAAGGTAATTTCCCCTTTTATATGGCCACCGGACCTAACTCTTGATAAATCTTGAATGGTCCAATATTTACGGGGACTTAATTTCCCAAGTTTTCCAATCGAACAAACACCTTTCCATAGTGATACTTTAAGCAGACTTTTGTCGCCTCACTTCGAACTCCAATGGTTTAACGTCTACATCGCATAACATTTTCTGTACTACAACGAGGCTAGCAATAAATTCGGTTCTTGATTGCACCATCATGTCCGTTGTTTCGACGAATCAATCTTTGGTCCTGTGATTTGGGCATCTCTCCAACCTCCACTCCAACATACAGGCGATATTAATTACCTTCCGTTATAGCGCTTCAAAAGGTTTTGCAACACTTTAATACCTAGCATGATAACTATTATTGTTTGAGAATTCAGCAAGTAAGTGCTTATCCCAGCCACTACCAAAGTCAATCACGCAAGCACGCAACATGTCTTCCAATGTTTGTATCGTTCTTTCACTCTGACCATCAGTTTCAGGATGGTAAGCAGTGCTCATATCTAAATTTGTCCCCAATGACTTTTGAAGAGATCTCCAAAACCTTGATGCGAAACGAGGGTCTCGGTCCGAAATAATCGACACGGGCACCCCGTGCCTACAAACAATCTCCTTCAAATACAATCGAGTAAGCTTCTCCATTTTATACTTCTCATTCATCAGAATAAAGTGAGCAGATTTAGTCAATCGATCAACAATGACCCAAATTGAATCATATCCAGATGGTGTTCTTGGAAGCTTTGTAATGAAATCCATTGTAATTCTCTCCCATTTCCAAACAGGAATTTCTGGTTGCTGAAGTAATCCTGACGGCTTTTGGTGTTCAGCCTTGACTTTAGCACATGTCAAGCACTTACTGACATATGTCGCAATGTCAGCTTTTATATTCGGCCACCAGTATAACTTCCTCAAATCATGGTACATTTTATCTGATCCAGGATGAATGGAATATTTTGATTTATGAGATTCCAACATGATTAGATCCCTTAATCCTCCGAATAAGGGTAACCATACTCGTCCTTTTAGACATTTCATACCATCGGATCTAACTTCAAATGGCTCCCCTTCACCACAAAATCCTTCGGCACCAATATTTTCCTTTGTGCACGCTTCAGCTTGTGCATTTCGAATTTGTTCGGGTAAATTGTTATGTACTGTCACCACTAAAGCACGCACTCGAATCGGTTCCTTATCCTTCCTGCTCAATGCATCAGCGACAACATTCGCCTTCACTGGGTGATAAGATACCACAATCGAAATCACTCAAAAGTTCAATCCATCGTACACTGCCTCCATATTTAGCTCTTCTGACTAAAATATATTGTAGGCTTTTTATGATCGGTGGATACAGTACTCTTAGTGCCCGTACAAATATTGGTCTCCATAGCCAAGAGCAAAAACCACCGCTCCTAAATCCCAATGCATATGTCTAATAATTTTTCTCATTCTTTCTAAGTTACCTAAGAGCGTACGCAATCAACCTTTTATCGTTGAAAAAAAAAAAAAAAAAAAAAAAAAGAAAAAAAAAAAAAAAAAAAAAAAAAAAATTCATCAACTCCAGCTCCAAATCCTTAAGGGACCGCATCGCAATACCAACAAAGTTCTTCGCCTCCTACGGGGTAGTGATAATATTGTGCACAACACCTTAGTTTTAATGTTATAAATTCCTCTCTTCGTCGTCGCCCCACCCAATACGTCTTATTTTTCTGTAGTGAGTTTAGTTAATGGTTTGGATATTATAAAAAAATAAAAGAGAAAACTCCTAATGAAACCTTCGATAATAACCTAGCCAAACCTAAAAATTTGAGTCGCACTTCTTTGGTGTGTCTGACATCCCAATTTTCTATGGCTTCGATCTTCGCATGATAAACATGACTCACTACTATCAATAACATTGCCAAGGAATTGCAGGAATCAATCCAAAAATCAGCACTTGTGAAAAACTTACGTACAACTTTTTGCTCCTTAGCAATTCAAGATAGTCTTCAATATCACCATGATCGCTCTTTATCTAATGGAATAAAAAATCAGAATGTTATCAATGAATACTATTATCGAACTTATCACGATACGGCTTGCACACGCGATCTTCAAATCCAAGAATACTGTCGTAGCATTAGTTTAGTCCAAAAGGCCTATACTCGAAACTCATAGTGTTCCAAAACGATTCTAAACGCTGTGATTGTAATGTCTTTCCTCGCAGATACAAGTGTGATGAGAACCTAAACTGCAAATCAATCTTCACCGATAAACACCTAGAACCTTGTAGCTTATCAAATAACTCAGATCCTCGTTAATGATATCGATTCTTGACGTTAACTGTTCATTTCTCGGTTTAAATACCCCAAAATGCACATTCGGAACGATCCATCCTTCTTCTTCACGAACAAGACCGGAGCTCCCCATGGTAACGAGCTCGGTCAAATAAAACCTTTCTCCGATACCCTCCTGCCAGTATTGCTTGGACAACTCCTTCATTTCGGATGGTGCTAAACGATATGGCGCATGCGCCACAGGTGCAGCACCGGGAATAAGATCAATACGGAATTCAACTTGCCTGGGTGGCGGAAGTCCAGGTAATTCATCGGGAAATACCTCGGGAAAATCTCAGATAACTGGAACGTCTTCTAATCGCTTCTCCTTCAATTCTTGTTCATTACTTGAGCTAAGTAAGAGCTCACACCCATCCGTATACTTTTGAGCCTTAATGCAAGAAACGATCTTCAATCGGGAATTATTTCTATCGCCTTCGATAACCAACGTCTTACCTTCCAGGGGAATCCTAACCTTTTTCTCTCCACACAAAATAGCAGCATCATATCGTGATAACCAATCCATCCCAATAATGATATCAAAACTTCCTAGTTCTATTACCATTAAATCGATTGGAAAAGAACGGTTTAAAAGGTTAAGTGTACATCCTATTAATACATTATTGGTACTTACTACTTTTCCATCGGCCAATTCGACATCATAGCAAGTATCTAACTCAACTGGTTCAATATCAATAAGGGTACTAAAATTTGTAGACACAAAACTTTTATCGGCACCCGAATCAAATAAAGCAGTAGCATATCGATTATTGAGTAAGAATGTACCAGTAACGACTTTTGGATCTTGCTGAGCATCCACAGCTCCCAACTTGTAAACAGCTCCACGGTTATTTCCACCTTGTCCATTCTTTTTCAACTTAGGGCAATCTCTCTTTCGGTGACCCTTTTCATTGCAAAAAAAAAAAAAAAAAAAAGAAAAAAAAAAAGAAAAATTAAAACAAGTCACATCCTTTCTGTCGAGGCTCCAACAAGCAGCAGTCTTGTGCCCTAACTTACCACACTTACCACATTTCCAACAATCCCCAGCATGCTTCTTATTCTTGCACCGTGGACAAACTTCATTGTCATTTGGTGCAGCATTGGTCATAGCTCCAGCATTAGCCCTTCTTTGGTTTTGTCGATGATTGTAATCGCGCCGATTGCAACCACGACCCACTCATGATCTGCTTCACCCTTCCCTCTTTTACACCCTCAGAACCACATCATCTTGTCTTGTATTATTTGTCCCAATAGGCTTATAAGCCATACGGACAGCCTCATCAATACTAGTAGGCCTCGATGATGTCACATCACCACGTATATTCTTTGACAACCCACGAATATACTGCTCCACCTTCACCTGCTCAGGCTCCACCATTCTAGGATACAACAAGGCCAATTCATGGAATCAATTTGTATACCCATCAATATCAGTCCCCATTTAACTCAAGTAGTACAATTCTTGCTCGCAGCCTTTGCAATACACTTCGAGGACGAAGAAGTTACTGCCATCCACTTTCTCACCTTAGTTCCCATGAGAACCATTAGCAGCATCAATACCCATGGAAGCAATTCTTCTATTCCACCAAGTCAATGCACGACCTTGGAGAGTAGCAGTTGCAAATTTCACCTTATCCCTTTCTTTGCAATCACTTATTCGAAACACATATTCTAGTTTCTCAAACCACTGACATAATCCTACGGCACCTTCGGTGCCTTTAAAAGGTTGTGGGTCACACTTCATGAATGTTACGTAAGTACACCTAGTAATTTCGGGCGCTCCCGGTCCAGCACCACCAACTCCAGCACCACCGGCTCCAGTACCACCAGCTCTAGCACCACCGGCTTCAGCAGCACTGGCTCCAGCACCACCGGCTCCAGCACCACTGGCTTCATCACCACCGGCTTCGCGGTTCATATTTTCCATAAATTCAGCCATAGATGCGGCAACTTGTTCCCTAATAACCTCGCGCATACGTGCCTCAGACATTGCTTTTGGCGGCATGATTCTGTTACAACACAAATCAAATCATAATGAGTATTCATTCAATGATTGTATTAAGCAGAAGGAGCAATTTAGAAGAAACCAGAAAAGAAAGGTAACAACAATACAACAAAAGTAATAGAACCAAATAGATAGTCATTTCATAATCACAAACAAGTCTATCAATCTTGCATTGTCCATACATTTACATGTCACCATCTAATGCTATACACTCCAAAAGACTAGTTCTACTAACTGACATCGCAGTTTAGTTAGTGATTTACAAAAGATCCTAGACCAGCAAGGTAAGAAAGGAAAAGAAATGACTACTGGGGCCCCGGAGACGGTCCCGGAAGTCTCTTCTCCAAAACAGTGAGGCGCTCCTCCATCCACAGCATGTATGACATCATGGTGCCCTCGCGACTCTCCATCTCAGCCACTCTAGTCCGCAACTGTTGGTTCTGCAACTCGGCTCCATGTAGTGCCGTCTGCAGGGTCTGCACCTGCTCCTCCACAGTAGTCACTCTAGGGTGGATCTCCCCAATGGCAGTACTGTTAGCCACCTCAATATCACTCACCGCCTCCATCCTCCTCGTCAATGCTCCATGTCTATACTCTAGGTTATCCATCTGGGTACATAAGTCATCGATTACCTGAGGCTGCGTAGCAACTCCAGGTGCCATGATAGCAAGCGGGTGTCCCACGGGCGTAGCCGTAGATGGACCTCCAACCTCGTAGGTGCTCGAAACGGTCACAGTAGCCCTCGGGGGCGTCACTGGGGCCATCAGCCACTCGTCATCCTCCTCCCAACCATCATCATCATCCATTTCCTCCTCGTCAAACTCTGGGTCTACCATCGGCTCGTCCATCTCTCCTCCTAGTGGTACATCCCACTCTATCCATCCATTATTATTATTTGGTGCAGCCTCTGCAGCTAGTGCGAACTCATTATGGTCAAGGGGTAGATTTTCCATGATAATCTGCGTCGTATAAATATCTCGTATTAGTATTAAATAATTACATAATTAACATTTATATTCAAATAAATGAAAATTTCATATTATAACATATATATTTTTCCATATATATATATCGATAAATAAATCCTTCTCATTCTTGTCCATTGGTAATTCGGAGATTTCGCTTGCACAGTTATAGTTAAAAGATTTCAAAAATCCTTTCGTTCATTTTTTTTGAATAACTCGATGTTCTCAATAAACCTTAAAGCTCTTGATACCAGTCTGTAACACCCCATTTTATATATAGTCTCATCAGGAAGGTTCAATTGGGTTCTACGTCATAATATAACAACTCAAGCATAGGAAACAACTCGAAAAGAGACGTTTTTAAATACATTCATTCGAAATAAAGATTACAATCATAGGTCCCAAATTGTTTCAAAATTCATACAACAATTTTGACAAATCATCTACGAACGACTTTTATTAATGGGCCTTCAAAACATTTAAGTTTCCATAACGACAACCAAAATCTCCCATCGCCGAATACCTTCAGGAACTAAAGAAAAACATATAAAACGCGTAAACAAATAAGTTGAGTATAATCCATGAGAGTTTATATATATAAACAACTAAATATTTTCCGCACAAAGTATCATTTCTCAATATTCATCGGGATATAACGATGTGGCCAAACAAAGTTATATCGGGGTAATAAATTTATAAGGTCTCATTACATTGAACTTACCCTTAATTAATGATGGGGACTTGGGTTCACAACAAGGTATGCCTACAATCATCTCACTATGAGTGCATATTTTTCCTCTATACAACGCATCCTTGTATCATGATCCCGAAACTTGACGATAGCCAGTCGACGACGGAATGTGAGGTGGCAGCCTCCAAATATTACAATTTCATGAAAAGCGTCTACCATTTCCGGGGGGGGGGGAGGGGGGGGGTAGTTAACAATTCATGATTTCCACAGGTCTTTTATCTAGCGAGTTAAGCTAACTTATAATAATAATCAAGGCAACTAGCATACAATCTCCCTTGTGTTCTATTTTAAAAACAAGCATGTTATCTCCCTCGCGGGTTTATAAAACAATTAAAGTGTAAAAATGCGAGGCTATGAACTCACTTAGTGATGTCGGACGAGAATATCGATGAATAAAAACTTCGGAAGTAGGCGCATCAATCAACCAAGACCTATACAAATTATAACGATTCTTAGGATTCTAGTCGATAAAAATTAACGAAAACTCATAAATTAAATAAGTATATGTATACACGTAGTTTATATGATGATCATGCTCTTGCAATATATTTATTTCACACTTGGAGTTTTTCTAGGTTTTTAGCTTGTTTTAATATTAGCCCACTTACTCATATTATTCAATTTAGTCCAAAAAGCCCAATAGGGCCATTAAGCAAGCCC
The DNA here is from genome assembly GCA_026074375.1 of Tanacetum coccineum. Lineage (NCBI taxonomy): Eukaryota > Viridiplantae > Streptophyta > Magnoliopsida > Asterales > Asteraceae > Tanacetum > Tanacetum coccineum. Next base: position 29,253 of record BQNB010044884.1, on the reverse strand, counting down.
ATTAAGTTATTAGATATTTATCACTCAAATACCACGTACTAGACCATTAGTTAGGTCCAAGTGGAATTAGGCCTAAAGCAAAGATCCATTAAGTCCATCTTTGTTTCATTGGGCCTATTGGTCCAATAAGGCCTTATGGCCCATTTAAGCTTATAAATGACTCTTGTTATAAAATTTCGGGTTCTCGAGGTCGAGACACTTTTATTATCAGTATGTTAGTCTTTTAAAACTCCCAAGTAGTAGGTCCTACCACCTCGGGATTAGTTAACAAAAATCGCTTTAAATATCTAGTGTTCGGGTAGTAGTAATTTGAATACTTTTATGTTTACGAAAAATAGTCATCCAACTACTACCACCGTTAAATGGTATAATGATATATTTGGTATCCTTTGTTATATTTAAGTGTACTTCTACAGATCACAAACTATTTTTTGTACCTAGTTTAAGTATACTTTACATATGAACATTTTACTACATAAAGGTCAAGTTAAAATTCGGGACTAAAATCTCACTTTCACCATATTTGATGCCATTTTACAAACCATAAGGAGTTGGGTTGACCATTCAACGGGTTCATAACCTAATGATTTTATCTAGGTCTTTATAGTTTTAACTTTTTAACCAACTAAGTCGTAAATGTGACTTGTTATACATTCTGTTCATAGCAAGGTCTAGAATCAACTAGTTTTAAGTATTTCTTGTATCATTATCTCCACACTCAATATTCACTTTCTAGAAATCATCCAATTTGCCAAGTGTTCATAAGAGAATTTTCTACAACCTAATGTAATCAAATCCAACCTCAAACCTATAGAAATTTATAAAACCTACTGTCATAAAGTCTACTATTTATAATGTTTTTTTTCTATTTCCACAAATAAAGGTTTTATATGGTCAACATTAGCTATAATTATCTTAAATCTACAACATTGCAATTATCATTTTCATTGTATGATCATCAAATAATATACATGTTACCATTTCACATTTGAAAATCAAAGAAAACAAATAAGGACTCATTAATTTTTACCACAAGAAAATGTAGACAATGATCAAATGATCAAACAAGAACAAGCTTGATGAAGGCTTCAACTCCAAGCTTAATCTCCACCCAAAATACTTTAGTATCACCCATTTTTCTTTAATTATCATATCTTATAAAAAATCCTTGTACTTCATCCCCAATCTTATATAAAACCTTCTTGAAAAACCTCTTTTATCACCTCAAAAATATAGGGATTACACTAAGTAGTCATATTCACAAGTGTTCATCTTTGATTGATCTTGTTAGATATTAGAAAAAGACTCGGTCACCCCGTATATTTTACTGTTTATTATAGCTCGTAGTTTAATAGTTAATAGTACGTTTTTCGGTTTTAAGTCGGGTTCGAATACCCGGTATATTGTAAGTACTATATATAGCCTCTTCCAACTTTGGAAGAGGCAAGCTAGTCATTATTTCATTTCATAGAAAACACTTTCTCTCTCTAAGATATTCTCTCTCAAGTGTTTCTCTCTCTAGAAACTAGCCAGATCCAAGAATCGACCCCTTGTTATGATATAGGATATACCACAATTGGTATTAGAGCTAATGGGATGATTTTAGATCGTGTTGTATGTGAGATTTCTTGCTTGTTTTTAGATCGAAAAGCGTGCCATAGAAAGTTCTAGCTCGTTTTTTGAAGATCTCCGAATTTTGTTGTTGGTAATGATAAAATTTGGGTGTTTCTAGTTGCTATTACCTTGTGGTACTGTGTTGTGCAAAAGAAATCAAGCAAAATCATTCAAAAGGGTGATTTATAGGTGTTTTGTGTGAAAAAAGTTGTTGTTCTTCGTGGAGAGTTGCCAGAATTTCTTCACAGCGGTTTGCTGAAAAATAATTATTTATTAAGTAGGTTACCAACCCTATGACAACGGAGGGTTGATTTGGTGGAGCAGTTGCTCAAGACGGCGAGTGTTATAAGCAGCGGTGTGCTTACCAGCGGTTTGAAACATGGTGGCGATGATGTTCAAGAGGCGAGTTGCTACTAAGCAGCGGTTTACTTACCAGCGGTTTAAACAGGTTATCAGCGGGTTAAATATTTTAATAGCAAATATCTTGAGGAAACTCTAGCGGTTTGAAAACTCAACGGCGGTTTGATAAACATATTCTTCGCGGCGGGTTGCTTGGCAGCGAGTTGTGTTCGGCGAGTTGCCCTAAGATTCCACCAGCGAGTTGCCTTAATTCCTCGCGGCGGGTTGCTTCGGCTTAGCGAGACTCTTTATTGTGTATCGGTGAGTTGCCCCTTAAATTTCCACGGCGCGTTGCCTATTTCTTTGCAGCCGGTTTGGTAGGCCTTTGTGCGGCGAGTTGGAGCTTCTGTCTTGGATATTTGAATTTTTCACACTCTGGGAAGTTAATAGCACTAAACAAATACGAATCACCGTTAACCTCACACTTTTAACGTACACTCACTAATCATTTGATCGATCAAACATATCATATCTAATAATTACTAAGATGTCAAGTATGCAAGAAGACATCCAGTGTGCCGTTCTGATAACGCCACCAATGCTGATAGACGACTTTGAATTTGGCAACAACGGTTTACGTTCTGTATGTCTAGGAAAGGATAAATGGAGAGAATATTATGAAGTCCATCAAGAAGGACCTTTTCATTGGGTTCGCCTCAGAAGTTATTGCTCGGAGGAATGAGGGTGCAGTTCCACAAGGTCAGTACTGGCTAGAAGTCCTTAACGACCCTTTCAGGAAGGCAAAGAAAAGGTATCAAAAGTGACATTCGTTGCAACCAATATCCTATTCAGGGTTATACCAAAGGACATCTACTCAATCATCAATCACTATACTGACGCCAAAGGACATTTGGGAAAAACGTTGAAGATGATTCTGAGAAGATTCTAGTTACAAAGGATGGACAGGGGATCTCAATTCTACGATGAATGTTGAACACTTCTGTCAAAACAAAGGAGAAACCATTCAAGGATCTCGTTAGTTTACAAAGCTAATCATGAATGAGAAACATCAAGATGCCATGCCCGGATGCATCTTCACCTCAAGTTTGTGTAACAACATGTTACCTGATGTGGGTAGTTTCATAAAATGAAGTCAAAACTTAACAGAGGTTGAAAGAGTCACTTTTGATAAAGCTATATGCTTACTTTGAAGCAACATGTGGTGCATGATAATGAGAACAGATCATGATGGGAAAGGTTAATTTCAAACAAATATGATCCTTTGGCAATAGTTTGTCGGCGCCCTCAGTTTCAGCACGTATACAACACACATCAAAGTCAAAAGAAACCCTTGCTGACAATTTTAATGGACTTTAGGAAGTTCTTCAACAGAAATCTTGATTGAAAGTTTATCATCACACTTGCCCTCTACTCAATCGTACAAATCACTTCTTCCTCAAACTAACAATAACTTAGAGCTTCGTACTAATGCAAGGAATAAGATGATGGTTCTAGACGGGGAAAGTTGTAGTTCAGATGTCGTGGAAGATTCATTGCTACCAAACAAGGAGACATTTCAAAGAAACATTGGCAAGAGGCGAAATGGGAAAGTGGTTTTGTAGCGGGAGAATGTAGGAGGTCAGAACAGAGGAGGCATCATGATTAAGCTGGTCAAGCGAAACCCATCAAGTGCTACATCTGTAACGGACTAGGGCACATTGCAACGTGAATGATGTCCAAGGGCCCAAAGCGACTTCAAGATTCAGACTACTTCAAGGACAAGATGCTTACTATTGATAGCCAGAGAGTGGAGCAGTACTGGATTGAGAACAGTAGTTGTTTCTCTACAGGGGAAAAAGGTTAACAACGTGATGATGATGTGGATGATTCACCCGAGAAATGATTTGGCACTCTATGTGGGGACCATATTTTTTGATGCTGTATGAATGTGATGCATTCGACTCTGAGTTGTGAGGGTCCTATTCACAGACCATGTTCATGGGCAACCTCAATCTAAAGATCCAATCTACGATGATGACGGGCCCTCAGATGCTCGAATAATCCATTTGGGTACAAGATCATGATGCTTTTGTAGATCATTTGGATGAGTATCATGAAGTAAAGAGATGCAAAAACGATGAACAACACAACTTCGTTGTGACTGCTGATGCGGACTATACGAGTGATAGTAATATTATTCTGTATGATCAGTATGTGGGAAGAGCATCGAGGAAACCATGTTGTTACAATGTAATGCAATTATGTACGAAATGATGCAATAATGTCTATTATTGATGAAATGACTATGAAAGGGTGTTACAAAGAAAAGTAGATTAACGAATAAGCAGACATGTAAATGAATGACTCAGTAACCTCTGAACTTGAAGATATAAGGAACTGGTCGGGGAATATGGAAAACGGGAAAGTTTTTGAATTAACTGATAGACGAAAACGAAAACATTGATGAACAAATGTGAATAATCATTCGGACCGAAACAGAAAGGAAAATTCTTTAAAATCTGAACTTTCTTTCAGCACTAATACTCCTTAGTTCTACAGTTGACCATTTATAAGTAAAAGACAAAAGAAGTAAAACTTTTGGCGAAAAAGGGATTTTAAACAAAAGGAAAAAACAAATTCCATTGAAGAGTTTTGGACTTAAAGAAGCTAAAAGATAAGATTGAAGATAGATTATACAAACAGGATCAGTCTGTTCAAACAGTTCACATGTTGTGTCAACCAAAATCATTTTATGATGAAAAGCACAAGGTAGCAATAGGCTACAAAAATCCCGTATGTCTCGCTCGTGCAAAGCAAGCTCAGTCTGCTCTGTCATATTGGGTTTCATGCTACTAGTCACTAACAATCATAACCCACTGTCATACATGACTCAGAGGATACGTGTGAGTTAGCTGAGATAAACTAGTGAATAGATTTGCTGTTGAAATTGCAAAGCCCTCTATGTGGTAGAAAAATAGTTAGGAGTGCCCCCTTCCCCGATCACTCGAAAGAGAACTTTCTTGCAACCTTTGATCCACCAAAGAGAAATCTGACCCCCAGATCAAGATATTTTGGTTCCATAGATGACAACAACAGAAAAAAGGCTGAGACCTTAGCTCCAAAACCAATTTCAGCATTGACAGTGTATCCACCTAATACTCTTGTCAAGCTTGTCCCCAGAATTCTTCCAACTAAAAGTCAAGTGAAGATTAATCTTTATGTACTCACACAACTTTTTACTGATTTGACATAAAAGCTTGCAAAACTTGAATAACCCAACAGGTCTTACAGGAGGGGAAAGAGGTTTTGAGCAAACGAAAAGATGTTACCTCACTGAGTTATCCATTTTTCCAAAACTCTTAAAGAACTCTTTGTTGGAGTTTCAAACAGCCTCTTAAGAAGTTAAAGAAATGGAAAGAATTGTTGATAATATGAATAACGATGTGGGGACAAGAATACTGGTAGACAAGCAATGTGCTGAATTGAAATGAAAAACCTTCTCATGAAAATGAGAATCTGATTGTAATTGTTTGTTTGAAGCTCAACTGCTGTATATGATGTGAAAATCCACGTTGTTAGATCTTGATATGACCATCGTCTACAAGGTATGATGAGTCAAACCTTATTCAAAACTTGAAAAAGGAATACTAAATTTGCAATTAAAGTATCAAACATCTTTCAAGAAAGTTTTGATAATAAAAATTTCACAAGGCATCACAGGAAGCTCCTGATTTTAAACTACATTCTTTTGAAGTTCAAGAATCTCAAAATCAGATTCAAGAAATAGATAACATGATTGGATTTTTGAAAGCCTCACTATATAACCAATTTAGTCGCTAATGTAAATGAAGAGTCGTGATCCTTATTATACTATAGATTGTCATGTCTTCATGGAACAAAAATGATTGCGATAAGAGTAGAACTAGAAGAAAAGGTAAACAAACTATTACAAGGAAATGCTCATGACTCAATTAAGATCACGCTGTGCTCACACAAGTGAAAAGACATCTAACATGTGAAATGGATTGCGAGTCTTAAAAGTAAATGCGAAGCAAAGAGCCTTGTTTCACTAGTGGACTATGTCAAACCAAAAGTTCTTGCTCCTAGGCATGTATGCCATTGACATTAAAATCCCATCCCATCAATCCATTATGAACAATAGGAATTTAGTGCTCTTTTTTAAACTATATCAAGCCATATTATGGAGCTTGTAGAAGAAACGGTTTAGGGAGATTGTAGAGGAAGCTAGAGTAGTTAAACCACTGGATAATTCACTTCACTATGCTTGCCAATACACTAAGTTATCACAGGAATTGTTAGAATGTGTGATTGGCACTTGCCCAAAAAGTTTCAATGAAAGAGATAACAAGGCTCCCTCTACCCCTGTTACTAGGAAAAAGCAAGTTACGTTTAGTGATAATACAGGGACCTTCTATCTTAGCAACCAAGAAACACAAAATGCACCAGAGAGCTCAAAAGCACTAATCATCCCTGTGATTACTCTAAGGACGGGGTAAAACGATTCCACTGAAGCAAGGGATTAAAGCTAAGATGAAACAAAGAGAAATAGGATCCTGCTTGCTAGAAGGTGAGGAATAAGAAGGATGTAGAAGTTACAACTTAGGATAATATGTCAGTTTGGACAAAAGTGAATCGAGTTGATTCTAGCAGTAGCTCTAAGCGTGTTGTAATCAATTCGAATTCTGAATCTGTGTGCAAAAAAACAGTGTTAATAAATGTGTAAACTCTGCAAGTCTGGAATGTGTTTTGTTAATATCTTGATTTTGTAAACTGTACCCCCACCATTAGGAATTGGCTTGAATAAAGAGAACAGATCTGGAAACCAACAAATGGCAAATTGTCTGATTAACAGTTTAAACAAGACCAACAGATCTAGGAACCAAAAGGCCAAACTGTCTGATAAACAGTTTGCACAAGACGCGGGTTTGGATGCTACGGGGGAGTAAAAAAGACCTTCCATAAATAATAAAAAAAAATAAAAATATAAAAAAAAATACTATTTGCAGATATTGGTTATCAATAGAGGACCACACAGGAAAGAAACTTACCTTAGAAAACTTGATTGTGGTTTCTCAATGGAGACCCACAGGAAAGACATTTGCCTTAGGCGAAATGTGCCATTTAACTAAGCATTTCTGTGAAATGTTCTACTCTATATGCTAACCAAAAGGACCCAACAAAAATTGGGGAACCGAAATTCCAAACTCTCACAAACTAGGACTGTTTTTCAAATGCAGGTCGTAAGGTCATTGTTTGGTATCTGGACTCAGTCTGCTCAAAAACAAATGAGAGGGAATCGGTCAAAGCTCATGTAATTTTGTGGAAACATTTTCATTCGGGTCAGTAAGATTCGGGAATGATCACTTGGAGCTATCATGGGATATGGTGATTTATGTTATGGTGGACAGGTGATCTCAAGGTTTTACTACGTGGAGGGGACTAGGGACCAATCTATTCTTCTGTAGGGCAATTTTGTCTTGTTTCCCGGTTCTTGATGTGGCCTTCAGAAGCATAACTGCCTTTGTTCGTGATAACAAGGGTACAGATATCCTTAAAGGCAGTTCATGGCCACAATTTGTACACGATATCGATTGATGAACTGATGAAGCCTTTCATATATGCTTACCTGTCCACAATGCTTCAATTTCCAAATCATGGTTGTGGCATCTGTCGTTTAAACCATTTATAAAAACTTCGGCACGATAAATGGTCTTGCTCGAAGAGATCTGTGGTTAGAGGTCTACCTAGATTGAGTTTGAAAGGTCATCTTTGCTCAGCCTGTTCAACTTGGAAAAAAAGCAAGAGTTCTCCCAACTGCCAAAATCGAAACATAAAATATGTGGAAGTTCTTCATACCCTTCACATGGACTGTGTGGTCCAATGAGAGTCAAAGTACAAAGGGAAGAAATCACATCTCTAGTCATAGTAGATGACTATTAAAGATTTCACATGGGTAAAGTTCTTGAGGTCAAAGGATGAAACTCCAGAGTTTGTCACCAACTTTCTTAAGCAAATACAGGTTGGCCTCAACAAAATAGTCAGATTCATTCGCACAGATAACGAAACGGAATTCGTCAACCAAGTTATGTCTGAATACTATGAAGGTGTTGGCATATTTCATCAAAAGTCTGTTCCGAGAACTCCTCAACAAAATGGCGTTGTTGAAAGACGTAATCGTACACTGGTGGAAGCAGCACATACAATGAATAGTTATTCACGAAAGGAAAGCTTCCCATGTTTTCTATAGGCAGAAGATAAGCTGTAGCCACTAGCTTGTTACAAACCAGAACTGGAATCCTTAATTCATACTCGTTCATATCAAACCCTTATGGAGCTTGTTGTGCATGAGATAAGGATAGCCTTGATTCTTACATTCTTCAGGTATTTGGAGCTCTGTGCTATCATACTAATGAGTAGCGAAAATCTAGGAGAATTTCAAGCCAAGCTGACATTGGGATTTTCCGTTGGGTATGCGTCTAAGCTAAGAAGGCTGATAAAATCTACAACAAGAGAACTCGTCGATTAATGGAAACAATTCACGTCACATTCGATGAGATGCATCAGTCAATGGCTCCTGTACACATGAGTTCAGGACCCGCGCCTTTCATCATGACCCCTAGACAACTCAAATCAGGGCTCGCTCCAACCGACAAAGAGCTGGAGATGTTATTTCAACAATGTTTGATGGAACACCTTGAACATCAGAGTTAATGAACCAGTACCTTTTGCTACTGAAATTAATGCTCAATTACCTCAACTGGTACCTCCTGGTCTTACAACAATTGCTCAAGATGCACCGTCAACAAGTGCTTCATCGTCAACCTCCGCGTATATTCTTTCTTCCAGTCCAACATCTAAGAAATTGCAGAAAAGAAACCCATATCAAGAAGGACACCCAATCATTCACGTGTTCTTCATCCTTCAATAACATTGTTTTCTGGAGGATCCAGGCGTTCGGTTACAATCATCATAGGGAATGTTAGAATGCAGCAGAACCCAACTTAGTTAACTACCTCCGATCATCTCAGAATGATGGACCAAAGATCATTCCTCTGGATAAAACATCGTTGGCAATCCCATTTCGTTCTGTATCAAACAGATAACAGTTAGCTTTCGTTGGTTTGTGTTGCTGTTTTCCAATTTTTGAACCTCGTGCCAAGTCGACGACAAGAAACTTCAAAAATGCGTGATAGAACACTGTGGTTTTCAAGGACATGCAAGATGAAATTCACGAATTTGATCGACTTGAGAGTAGTATGGGGCAATTAAGTACCTCGCCCAAATCTATGTCTATGGTTATCGTCTCAAGTGGATCTACAGAAGTGAAGCTAGGAATGGAATATTTGGTGATGTACTGAAAAAACAAAGACTCGGGTTAGTTGCAATAGGATATCGTTTCAGGAGAGGGTATTGATTTTGAAGAAATCGTTTGCTCCAGTTGCGAAGGATAGAGGCCATCAGAATAGAATACTTCATGCCAATGCTGGCAACCAAGTACTATGATCATTACAGTTGATGTCAAAAACTGCTGTTATCTGAATAGGTGATCTTCAAAAAGAAGTCTTTGTCAGTCAACCTGAAGGATTTTTGAAAAAAGAACCAGGAAAATCCTACTCACGTTAAATAGTCTGAAGAAAGCTCTTTATGGGTCTTTAAAGCAGGCACCAAGGGGCGTGGTATGACACCCTCTAAAAGTCCTGTTGGCCACCATTTTCTTCAGAAGTGCGCGTGGATCCTACCAACGCTATTCACATGCAAATGTCAGGGCAAACATATTCTACTTGTTCAAATTGACTTAGATGACTCATTTTTTGCCTCAACAAATCATAATGCGTGTAACATTTTTTCAAACGAGATGAGCTCAAATTTCAGATGTCGATGAATGGGAACAAATGTTGTTGTTCTTAGGACTACAAGTTTCTCAAAGTCCGGGAGGAATCTTTATTAAACCAAGCGAACTATGCTCTTGAAGACCTTAAGAAATATGAGATGGATCTCTCTGACGCCTGTCGGATAGACACCAATGGTGGATCGATTGAAACTGGAGGGATTCTTCATGCGGATTCTAGTTGACGAACTCGATTTAGAGGAATGGTTGGCTCCTAATGTAACGTGACAGCATCCAGTAGACCCGACCTTGTAATTTAGCTGTTTTGCATCGTGTGCTAGTTATCTAGGCTATGACTACAAAATAGACTTTGAAGCTATTCAAACATAGTATTTCGGTAGCTTGATAAGGAACCATTAACTATGGGTCTTTAGGTATCCGAAAGGACAACGCCATGTCACTAACAGCTTATGCAGATGCGGTTCATGCGGGATGTCAAGATTCAAGAAGAAGTTAACGTGGGAAAGGTGCTAAGTTTCTTGGGCGATAGATTGGTTAGCTTGGTCATCCAAAGAAAAATAACGAGAAGCTTAGGGCAATATCAACTACACAGAGGCGAGGAGAGTACATCGCAATGTTTTACGCGTTTGTCTGGATGTTTGCTTAATCCTTGGGTGCGATCATAGTCAAAGAAACGAAAGTTTGACTTCACATAAAATTCCTATGTACTGTGATAACAAAAGTGCTTCTATTACTCTTTGCTGTATACATGGTCTCAGCACTCTCGTCTAATACAATTGAAAATACGGCATCATCTTCATCGAAGAGCAAGTGGTAAGATATGAGTGGTTGGACTCATACTTCGTGAACAAATGTATCACACTTGCAGGAAAAAAATCCTCACAAGAAAGCATTACCAAGAACGGTCAAATTTCTTCTTTCCAGCGCACTAGGCATGAGAGGTTTTGACCCTGAAAATCTCAAACAGTCCTTCAAGAAGGATGAGGATGATGGTGTAAAACCAAATGCCTTCGTGTATCCTTGGTTGTTCATTAAATAGTACTTATATACTATCATATATATATATATATATTATATATTATTAATATTATAGTACTATATTATATATTATATAAATTATTTAATAGTAATAATACTAATATATGTATTAAATACAGTTCTAATAAAAATACTTAGGATCTATTTTAAGTCATTTGGAATTACTAAAAGGCTTGCAATTACTTCAAAATTGCGAAAAGCACCGGGTTGTAATGTCTGGGCACTGAATTACTTTATAATCCTTGCTTTATGGGAGTTGGGTTTATTACAATGGTGCATGTGGGAGATGTTCGCCTGAATCTTTTTCATCTCATCAACGACTACTATCTTTCTTTCAATAGAAACTGGGTCGGTTGTTTGTGGGGGGAGAGTGAATGTGAAAAAATCTAAGGGGTTATAAAAGACTGTGGGTTGCTATAAAAGTCTAATCTTAGATGGTGTTGTATTTCTAATGGGTTAATCTCGTTTGAAAGGGGGAGTTAATTAATTTTAACTCAAAAGGTCAAAGTTTATATCTATTGTTGTAATGTTTAGGGTGTTAAAAAGCTCATTTGCTCTTTGTTTGCCGTGCCTTGATTAACAATAGGGACTAAGTGGCCCAATGGCTAATCTTAGAAATGCCTTAGAAATCTTAAAAACAAGAAATAAAGATGATGGAAACCAAAGGGACTAAATCTGCCAAAGTTTCTAACTTAGGAGTATAAAGCTGCGGCGAGTTGCCATTTGGTCAAAATATTCGAAAACCGGTCAAAGAAAAAAAACACACACACACTCCACACTCGACAAGACTACGCCACAAGAACCAAGTCACAATCGACGATATCCAATTGTTTTTGAGCAAATGTACATGTCAGGCCTTATCTATATTCATTTATTTAGTGTGTATTATCAAAGGGGATTGAACGAAACACCATTAAAAAATTGTAGAAAAATTTAGATCTCAGAGAGTCGTTCTAAGATGACGTACACAATTGTAGTGTTGTAAGGTGTGATCTGATTTGCTGGGAAATTGTTCAATTAGGTACTTATTAATGAGTTTTGATGAGTGGGTTTTCCATTCTAAACAATAGTAAATATGTTGCTTTGATTCCTTAATCGGCGGGTTGGAGTTTTAGAAGTAGATATATGTGTGTTTCATGAAAAGAAGGTAGCAATGTATATCTATAGCCTAGGAAGGCCTTAGGATGTGATCAGTGGTGAAAAAGGAGATGCGCGGGTTGATTTTTTTAAGAAACTTGTCCGAATGGCGAGTTGCGTGTTTTCTTAACGGCGGAGTTGGTTTATTTTATTATTTTATTAATAAATTACTCGACCCGCCCGGTTGCTTGTTAACGGCGTGGTTGACAAACCAGCGGGGTGACTTACAGCGAGTTGCCATAATCGGCGGTTGAAAAAACAGATGGGTTGGACTACAGCGAGTTGCCTAAAACGCGGTTTGGTGATCAACAGCGAGTTGTCATACAGGGGGTTGACTACAGCGAAGTTGCCTACGGCAGTTTGACAAACAGTCGAGTGTGTTCATACGGCGGGTTGACAACAGCGAGTTGCCTAACGGCGGGTTGACAACAGCGAGTTGCCTTATGGCGGGTTGTCTAACAGCGGGTTGTCTAAACAGCGGGTTGCCATATTTTTCTACTATTTTAATCCACACAGGTGTGTAAATCCGCCGCGTTTCTTCTCGGCGCGGTTTGGTCGATATTTTCCATATTCTTCTTGGGGTTTGCTCAATTGATCCTAACGGCTTGATCCGTTGGCATTCTGCCTGAGCGTCGCGAATTGTTGGCATTCTGGCTCTAGGCCGGCGCGGTTATTTTTGGGCTAAATTTCATGTTTGATCCCATTTGAGCCCAATACATCTTTTTTATTTTGCATATTCAAGAGCCATTTGAATGACCCAGTTGCTTTTCCTTAAACCCCATCTGGGCTTGTGTTAACCCCCATTCGGGCTTAGTTAACAAGTAATTGATCCTGTTGGATAATTAGTAGATTTTAATCAAACCAGAATTACAACTGTTTTAATCAATCGCGCTGTTACATGATTTTGTCAATGCTAACGTTCTCTCTAACTTCGTTTCTCTGCAATGTTTGTCTTCTTTGTTAAATGCTCTTTTGCATAATACGATGGCAGAACAACATGTTCCTGCTCAACCTCCTACAAGAACAGATGAGCAGATTGTACCTCGCTCTCAGTGGTTAACAATCGGGAAAAGCAACCTACTGTTCAATGCACAAAAGATCCAAAAGAACCCCATCTTTCAGATATTAGTGGACATCCTGAGTAATACCAACTTCTTCTAAGCATTGACTGCCTCAGCAAATGTTCCTGCTATCTACCTGCAACAGTTCTGGAAGACAATGTCATATAACGAGAAGACTAGGGTTTATAGTTGTCAACTTGATGAACAATGGTTCGATCTAAGTGCTGATCTTCTCAGAAAGGCATTAGCGATTACTCCTATCAACCCAAATCACCCATTTGAGTTACCTCCATCTGGGGACACGATGATTGATTTTGTTAATGAGCTGGGATATCTTGAACCTATAGAAATTGTCTCCAGTATACGGACGAATTATGTGTATCAACCTTGGAGGGCAATTCTATCCTTGCTCAACCAGTGCTTGACAGGAAAGACTTCTGGCAGTGACAAACCCAGACACCCAGTTCTGCAAATGCTGTGGGGAATCGTCACTCAAACTAATGTTGATCATGCAGAGCTGATATGGGAAGAGTTTACTCAAGGGATCCAGACATTTTTCTCACACAAAGCAAGCCACAAAGCCAGTCTGAAGAACCCAAAGAAGAAAGTAACTCCTCTCCTCATCCCTTATGGACGGTTTTCCAAAGTGATAATCTATTACTTGGCAAGTAATAACAACATCCATCGTCGTCCTGATTCTGCTGTTCATCACACTGGAGATGATTATGTCTTAGGAAATCTCAAGTTTGTCCCTAAAGGTGAGTCAGTTGAAGTGTTTGGAATGGCAATTCCCGATCCCCTGATAACTGAAGCCATTCAACAATCCTCTTATTATCCCAAGTATCTGAAAATGGTTGCTGAGAATACAAAGAAAACCCCTCAAGGAAGTGCAAGCATGCAACCTGCAACAAAGCGTGCTACACCCAAAAAGCCCACAACCACCACACCAGTCAAACAAACCAAGCCAGCTCCTCCTCCGACAAAGAAACTTTCCAAGCGTAAGCTAACTACTACTCCTGTCAAACCAACCAAGCCACCTTCATCCAAACAACCTAAGTCTCCGACAAAGAAACCTGTTCCTCAGAAAGTTAGAAAAGGAAAGCCTTCTTTCCAACTTGTTGATGGAGAAGGTGAAGGTGCTGATGCTGACATAGAACGAGCAATTAAGCTTAGCTTGGATCCTTCCTTTCTGCCACAAGGTCAGGCACCTGTTGGAGGAGTAACGATCAGGGATCCAGTATCTGAAACAACTCCCAAACTACCTGAAGTAGTGGGCAAAGGTAAGGCTATTGTAATCGAAGAACAAGTAACTCATTCCCTGATCGATCTGTCAAAGAAGAAAAGGACTACAGATCAGTTTATCCTTGTTAGGCGTGATCAAGCACCTCATGATACATCAGAGAAAGTGGTCCATGAATCTTCATCAACAACTAATTCAGAACGAACAGAAAATGAAACAGAAGCCGCTGCTCCTAAAGGTGACAAAGAACAAGGTGAAGTAGCTTCGTTCACAGTAACATCAGGAGTAGGGATATCTGTTCGTACAGAAGACCAGACTGGATCAGACCCTGGAAAAGCACATGAGGCTCTGGCTGGACCAGACCCTAAGCCCATGCAAGAAGACCAGACTGGATCAGACTCTGGAAAAGTACATGTGTCTCTTGCTGGACCAAACCCTGAGCACATGGATGAAGAATTCCTCGCTACAGCCTACCCAAAGGTTCATGAAAACATGAAACTCATAACTAATGAACGTGTCATCGAAGATAATCCAGAAAGTCATTCTGGTTCTATGTCGTCCATGAAAAATCTAGAAGACACTGATAACTTTGGGGATCAATTTCTTTATGACAAACCAACCGAAGATGAACAGGAGAAATCTAAAGTTATAGATGAGTCTGATTCCACCATACCTGATCCAAGTCATCAAACTGTCACGTCACCTCCTCCAGTGATCGCTCCCGTCATTGATTTCTCATCTCCTAAACCGTCTTCACAGGTCACACCTCCACCAATCAACACGGAAGCTACATCTATCACCACAACTCTCCCAGAGATCACTCCATTCATCGCCCTTCAGCTAAGAGTGGCAAAATTGGAGCAAGATATGTCTGAAGTAAAGAAGACTGATCACTCTGCTGCTGTTTTGGCTTCAATTAAATCCCAAGTTCCTACAGTTGTTGATAAGTATCTAGGAACAAAACTTGATGATGCTCTCCTTAGGGTTCTTGAACGACACACTACAGATTTAATTGAGAAATACTCTGTGCTGCCTGGCCCAGAGTCTATCAAGAATCAAGAATCTAAAAAGAGTCCGAAAGAGATTATCAGAATCAAAAGGGAACAAGGTGAGAAGGAACCCGAAGGAGATTATCAAGCAAAGAAGGGAACAAGATGAGGAGAAACAAGATTCAACTTACCCATCAGGTAACTGATAAAGTTAATCTTGAAGAATTTTGATCTAAAAAGTGCTCCTTCAGTCATCATGAATAAGAGAGAATCTGCCAGCCCCCCACCCCCCCCCCCCCCCCCCAACCCAAAACAAGACCAACTACCATCTATACCATGCTCTAATAAGCTTTGATAAGCGGATGAAAGCAGCCATGGATAAGGAATTGCAGACAAGGTTTAAAGACCACAAGAGAAAGCATGATAGTGATGATGATGAAGACGATGATGATGATGAAGGCCCTTCAGCTGGATCAAACCAGGGTAGGTCAACAAAGAAAAGAAGATCTGATTCTGCCGCTTCTGGGTCAGCTAAACCTCCTCCGAAAGCTGATGACCAAAGTTCAAAGAAACAAAGGGAGTCTGAGGCATCTGCTTCCAAACAACATCCATCTCTCTCCTCAACTGGATGGCAGATCACTGACACAAGAGAGGCTGGTGTTGACTCTTCGATGCACAGATCTGATCCCGAATCAGAACACTCTGAACAATCTACAGATGACATGTCAAAGCAGGATGAAGGGAATGTCTCAGATATGGAGGACACTGACAACGCTCACATTCCCAAGGTGTCGACCACTACGTGGTTTAAGCCGATTCCAGAAAGCGAGAGACCTGCTACGCCTGAACCAGAATGGACCATTCCCCCAAATGATTTCCCTGAACCAGAACATAACTGGGCAAATGCATACGCCTCAACGTTTAAAGTTCTGGAGGAAAACAAGCTTCAAAGGAAGACGTATGATATTGGGTCGTTCATCAAATGGTTCTGCAGACGAACAGGAAAGAAGAAACTCTGCAAGGCTGATTTAGAAGGACCAGCTTTCAACCTTGTCAAAGCCTTTCACAAGAACAGTGTCTTTCTTCAATATCAGATGGATGAATGCCACAAGCTGCTGACAAATAAAGTTGATATGAGTAATCCTGAGGGTCATCAAATTCTGAGAAATATATATGAACCACTGCCCTTAGGAGGACCACCAGGTCAGGTAACTATTCAACCACAATTCTTCTTCAATAAGGATCTGGATTATCTGCTGACAGGTGACAAAGAGCGGAAAATTGCCTTATCCATATCCAAGCTCAAAGTCGCTCGTTACCTAGACTTTGGCCTGGAAGAATTAGTTCCATCGTTGTGGGTTGAGAGTGAACACGAATATGACATCAGTGCGGTCTATGACATCACTCACTGGTGGTTTAGGAGGAAGGAATTCTATATCAACAAACACAATGAGTCCTCTGATCGTGAAGCAGTCAGATTGCAGATGCGAATTCTCAGTGTGATCAGTGTCAAAGTGTTTGAAAAATATGGATACAACTATCTGAGAGAGATAATTCTTCGCCGATGTAACACCCCCAAAATGGGTCGCAGCGGAATAAGGATCCGGGGCATGTTACTTCAAGATCAACAGCACAAGATAT
>BQNB010044883.1:33619-44619 GCA_026074375.1 Tanacetum coccineum | reverse complement strand
GGATATTATGCGACACGTTAATATGTCATGGAGAAAGAGAGATACTACGTAAATGTGTCATGGAAAAAGAGAGATACATATTGAGTGTTTTAATAATTAAACACGCACACACACATAGAATGACACGAGACCCTATAAATATCATGTAGTATTATGTATCTTCTTTGACAATCAAATCCAAGTCCACAGCGGACGACGGCCTTTTACCGTCGCCATTATTTACATCGCGAACCACTTTTTCCTCAATAACCGTCGTCTCTCTTCATTATACCCATCCATGTCGCAACCTATTTCTCTTACGATATGCGTATTCTACCGTTGATATGATATCCAGATTCATGTTTCCTTTTTATGTGTTTTGTTGGGTCTCACGGTATAGGTGAGGGATCCATTGTTTTATTGAAATTTCGTTTGTGAAATCGATGCATGTAAGATAATCAGAAAATGATGATTCTTTGTTGATTTAATTTTAACTTGGTAGTTGGTCGACTGGAAATAAATATGCTATACATTTAGCATTATTTTATTTTGTTTTATTTTATTTTATTTTATTTTTTTATTTTTTATTTTATTTATTTTATTTATTTATTTATTTTGTAAAATATGCCTTAAATTGTTGTTTTGTGGTTGATTAGTTTGTAAAATATGCTCATTTAGTTGTATTGCATAATTTAAGATAAAGAAATGGCCTTCTTTCATTATATGTAGTTAAATCTATCAAAGTAAAGTTACTAATTTATTGAGACAAAATCATTTTATTCTAAATGTCCTTTATGCATTTGTATTTTAAATTTCTAACTCATAAAGCTTTCAAAATATGACCAAATATAATATGAGCAATGCTACATCCACAAAAGATTTACAAAAAGAAATCCATACATACACTTGTCATGTAAATATTGGTGATGAAAATGATGAAAGAGAAAAAGCATACAAAATTATTGGTCCAACTCACATGTCATGTCATTGTGTGGATAATTTTTTATAAAATTTTGATGGATGTAGCATTTCTCATATAATATTACTATAAATGCTCAAGTCCAAGAAAAATGGTCAAATATGATACCCCACATTGAAGTATTCAAAAATATCTTGGATTACATCACTATAAAATGAGCTATAACAAAAACTCTAACCATCTCTTTATTTTCTATTACCGATATGTGGTATACTACTTGCCAATTTGCTATGACTAGCTCATTTTCATTGTTTTTTTGACATATGAGCTAGTTTGCAATTTGTCCAAAAACAATGAATAATGATCATGTTATAGATATATTTCATCATGAGAAACTTCTTGTCCATATCTAATATAGTTTTCTAGACTCAAGATATGATTATTAGATTAAAAAAGCCGATATGCTCTTTTTTTAATACTTATTTTCGATATAAACAACTATAAGTTTTTCGAAAACATACGGATGCTAAATATTTTTAACACGATATTGTTTTTACTTTTTTACACACTTCTCTTGTTGTAAGAAAATTGAGCCTTCCACTATCATATATCGTGAGTGTCATTGTTGATATCATATGTTTAATATTTCAAGTCTTGCAACATTTTTATGATCATTACAAATTGGTAAAACAATCTTTTGCGCATTGTTACCTTGTTTCTCGTATGCCTCTTTAACATCATAGTTAATGAAATTCTCTAATGTTCTATGTAGAATACTGGGAATAAATAGAAAAGACATTGTTAGTGCAATTGTGCAAAAGCATCATCTAATTTGGTATAGACGTTGTTAGTGCAATTGTGCATTATGTAATAATGGTTTTAAATCATTATACCATTTATAGATCATGTATGGGAAAGGTATCGAATTATACTTTCAACCTTCATTTTCTATCCAAAAAAGTTTCCCTTTAATCTATTATTCATATATGGAATTTTTGTGTACGCACGATATTGTTTGTATATAAAGAAGATACAACGAGCTGATGGACTTGAGCTACATTTTTTTTGAACGGCGGATTTTATTAAAAAGCACTTCTAGCAAGAAACTAGAAAAAACAAATTACAAAATAGCAAGTTTAGGATTTTGCATCCAATTTACCCAATTTTTTTTTTGAACAACAATATATTATTAAACCACTAGCAAGAAGCTAGAAATTACAAAGCGACAATGTACGGATTTTTAAGCCAATCGTTCCAACTAAACGAGGCTTTACATCTATTACGACACCAATAAAAAGACCGAGACACAATATCCTCAAAAATCATCGCCTTTGGAGAAGAAACCGCTTCAAAGATATACTTGTTCCGATATTGCCAAACATGCCACCACATTACGTAAAAAACACCTTCGAGAGCCTGCTTATAATTAGAAGATAAGCGAAGATTCACAAGCCAGTTTAACCAATCTTCATATGAGTCGGCCTCTATGTAAGTAATATCCCACCATCGTGTTATCTTTCGGATAATATCTCTAACCATATTACACTTAAAAAATAAATGGCTAGACGACTCCACCTCATTGTCACAAATAGAACACGTAATAGATTCTATATCCATACCTCTACGAGAAATGTTGAAACGCGTCGGTAATGAATCAATCTTAACTTTCCACGCATGAACATTCACCTTAATAGGGACAAGTTTTATCCACCGTGTCTTTGTAGTTACGTCCGGCAACATTTTATCATCTAGCATCTTTCTAACAGAAGCAACAGAAAAATCACCCGAGTTCTCCAAGGACCATTTCCAACGATCTGACACAGGAACAAGGTTTACGTCTTGGACCTGAACCAATAAAGCTTCGTACTGCTCCTGTTCGATACCACCCCTGGGTTTTCGACGAAAAGAAAAGTCCAAACTGGATTGAGTCAACTTTGTGCCAACCTTCACAAACTTACATGTCTCTAGAGCATAGATACGAGGATATAGATCTTTAAGAACGATATGACCAGTCCAAATGTCTTCCCAGAAAGCAGTTTTATCCCCATTTCCCAGTTTCATTTGCATAAAATTAAGAAGATTAATACCTTGATTCTTCAAAACATTAATTTCATGCACTATGTCCATCTAATACGACGGGAAAGAAGACTTCACTTGCTTCTCCACTTTCCCATCTTCTCCATGGATCGCCTTGATAACCCTCGACCATAAAGATGTATTTTGAGTAAAGAACCTCAACACCCATTTGAACATAAGACCTCTATTCAATGCATACAAACTTGAAACACCAAGGCCACCTTTCTCTTTGGAAGCCAACACATTTTTCCATTTAACCCAAGACGTTCTCTTGCTATTGGGATCATGACCATTAAAAAAGTGACTACGAATGGATTCCAACCTGCGAAGAACACTCATAGGGACTCTAAAAATAGACATGTGATATATAGGCATCGATCCTAAGACCGATTTAAGGAGAGTTAACCTTCCTCCAATTGAAAGCGTCTTCATTTTCCACTTAGATAGGCGAGCATACACTCGATCTATTACCTCATTCCAAGCTTGAATTCTATGCATAGAACCACCCACTTTCAAACCTAAGTAGGAGAAAGGCGGTTTAAGAATAAGGCATCCTAGTTTTGAGGCAGCTTGCTTAACTTTTTCATCATCCACAAGAACCCCCATTAGTTTACTTTTGTTCATGTTAATATGCAAACCCGACGCATGAAAAAAGCATTCCAGAACCTGAACTAGAGTATTAATGTTGTCATCGCACCATTGTCCCACAAAAATCACATCATCCGCGTAAAACATATGGGAAAGCATCAACGAAGAACTTAACGTTATGCCTTTAAACATACGAGCATCCACCACTCTTTGAAACGATAAATGCAAACTTTCCATTATTAATATGAACAAGAAAGGAGATAACGGATCACCTTGTTTTAAGCCCTTGTGAAATTGAAACTCCGCCGTTGGACTACCGTTAATAATTATCGAACCTCTTGAAGATCTAAGACAAGAGTTCTCCCCATTAGTTTGTGTGTGAGTGTATGTTTATAAATTGTTTTTGTAGAGTATTTTTGTGTTTAAGTGAAGTGTGTTTTTTATGATGACCGTAACCGTATTATTACATCAACTTGATCATCCGGTTAGTATTATAAAAAAAGTTAACGCTTAGATGACAGGCGAAAACACACTCTGCGGTGACCATCACATATTCGCGTGCGGTATTACATAAGCATAATGCTAATTATAGGAATTAATAAAGTCAAGTTGCAAAAGTTTACTGCCTTATTTTTTGGGTAAATGATTTCTCCGATAGATGGTTTCCCCGATTACTGCCTTATTTTTTAGAAATTAATATAGTCAACTTGCATGAGGTTACTTCCTTATTATATTGTGTGGAAAATAACTTACTTTATACTAGCAGGCTACCCACGCAATGCGGCGGCGGGTACCATGTAATCAAATTTTTGGCTAATGATATTTTCCGATTACATATTTTTTTGTATTAACGACTTTACGATAATGATAGCAATATTTACAAAACGCTGAATTCGAAAATTCAATTGTACAACCAACATTTAATATTAAATTTTAGATTTCAATGGTATAAAGTTTAATTATTTTTGAACATGTTTTTATTAAATTAATAGTGAAGATTATCATAATGACAACATTCAATTCAAGTTTTGTAACTGAGGTGTTGTATTAGCTTGTATAATGTGTATATAAATATGTATTGCTTAAATTAGTTGGTTACCCGCGCATAGCGGCGGCAATAATTTTTTTACTAACTCAACTCTTTAAGCAATTTCTTACCTGCTTAGTAATTTCGTTTCACAATACTTTGAATGTATGTGTTCGTTGTATGTGTTCGTTCGGGTTTCCTGTAGCTTTCCCACAACACCATAAAATAAACCCACTAAAAATATAAAAAATATAAAATTATAAAAATATATCAAAATGGATGTTAAATTAAAGAGCACAAAATTTTAAAAAATATGATGAAATTAGATCATAATAAAATTAAATTGATAAAAAGATATTTTAATTTGAAAATAGAGGTGATTTTTTAATCAAAAGGTGACACATGCCACTTTATGATGTGATTTCTTAAAATGAGATGGATGGTCAAGATTGCACCTCCTTATCTTAATTTTTTAATGGGTCTCACATTATAAATGCTTTATATAGTAGTATAGATATAGATATAGATATGCTCAATAAATAAAGCAATAAATTAATACTCTCTCCGTCCCAAATTAATAGTCCCTCTTTTCATTTTGGGTTGTCGCAAAATTAGTGTCACTTTTCAAATATAGTTGTGAGTAATGTAGCAAGTTTACCATATTGCTCCTAATGATGCTAGAAATTACAAACTTTATTCAATGCTTTAATTAATTCCATAAAAGTAAAACTGTCATTCTGCAAAAAAGTAAAAGAGAGAATGCAGTAATGATTATGTTTTTTTAAACTATGTGTTTTTTGTCGGGGGACAATTAATTTGTGCCGGAGAGAGTAATGAATAGGAATATGAAAATGACTATGACAACAAGCGTGTGTCGGTGTGTCCAGTTAACACATGGTAGCTACCAAAGAACACTTCAATTTAAGCATTGGACTTACCAACATTCATCATATTTTTAAACATCTCTTTCATGTGAACACTTCAATCAATAAACGTCTTCAATTAATAAACATCTTTTTCATATGAACGTACATTTTCATTGAACACTTCAATTAATAAACATCGTTTTGTCACATGGGTTTATATATAGATAATTGCTACATTCACATAAGATTTACAAAGACAAATCATTGTGTGGATTTGTCTTTGTAAATCTTATGTGGATGTAGCAATTATCTATATATAAACCCATGTGACAAAACCCTTCAAATATTCTTACTAGCTAGCTAGATAAAAAGATTATGGCAGGGGATACAAGTGAAGGGACAAGGGAACTTGATCAAACTCCAACATGGGCTGTTGCTGGTGTTTGTGCTGTTATCATTATTGTTTCCATAGCTTTAGAAAACGTTCTTCATAAACTTGGAAAGGTGATAATGATTATAGATTTTGTTTTCTTTCTATTTTTAGTATACCCATTTGGAACATTTGCTAAATTTTGTAACAGGCATGAAGTTTATTTTCTACTGTTTTTGTGATTCTGCATGTTGACCCCAAGAAAATAGAACTTTTAGAGTATACTTAAGACGCAGTCTTTTTATTTCTTCTTTTTTTATTGCTAGTATTATAATTATGTGATAATTCTTGATGAACTCTTTTAGTTTTGTGGCTGAATCTTGGTTAGTTACTGAAAAAACAAAATTCGAATTCAGTTTTTCACAGACAAGCATAAGAGAGCTTTGTTTGAAGCTTTGGAGAAGGTCAAAGCTGGTAAACAACTTTAATTTTACTAAATTTTATTCTGAAATCTTGGAAGATATATATTTAGGTTTCTATAATCTAACCTTCAATTCATATCTTGAAAATGTGTAGAGTTGATGGTTCTAGGATTTATATCACTAATATTGACTTTTAGTCAGTATTATATTGCGAAAATATGCATACCCGTAAGTGTCGCCGATACCATGTTGCCATGTGCTAAGAAAGATAAAGGTGAGAAGGAGAAAGAAGGAGCACGTCGGTTGCTTCTATGGTACGAGCATGGTAGAATTTTGGCTGGTGCTAAAGAGTCTAGCTGCAAGAAGGTAGCTTATTGAATCATTTCATTGTATTTATACAATGTGTATGAATAGTTGCCTTTGTTAGTGAGATTCATGTTGGGGTTTTCGTAGGGAAAAGTGCCGATTATAACTGTTGATGGGTTGCATCAATTGCACATACTCATATTCTTTCTTGCGGTCTTGCACGTTATATATAGTGCTGCTACTATGGCTCTCGGGAGATTAAAGGTACACTGCTGTTACAAGCATCATGACTTCTATATATTAGGCTTAATGTAGAGCACCGAGTGCTGATTTGGTTTAGATGTTTTGTTATATCATGCTTTATATTTGTAATCGTTTATTATTAAGAATTATAAAAGGTTAGTTTCGTAATCAATTGCTTCAAAAGCAAACCAGACAACTTTGTATTTTGTGTAATTTGACTGTTTTACAATTCGATAAGATTTTGCTGCTACATTTTGCATTGCAGACCCGTGGCTGGAAGCAGTGGGAAGAGGAGACATCATCCCATGACTACGAATTTTCCAATGGTATGTTACTTTCTCACTTGTAAGAACTATTTTAGCCTTTGAATCTAACGTCCTGTTGATAAACCGAATTTGCTCATGACATTAACTTGCGGTGGAACAAACAAATGCTTGGAGCTCAGCATTCTGCTCAAACTGCAGCATATCATCTTCATTCATCACAACCCATGCTTCAATTCCATTATCTGATATTGAATCCATGAAAATTATAGAATTTTCATTGCTAATATTGGCAGTACTGACCCAAATTGGCTTTCCTCATAGCACTGGAATGCACACTAGATGTGTTTTATTAAACGATGTATAAAGACATCTTTAGAGAAGGAACTTATTTCTTTTTAAAAGATTCTTTTGGGTATACAATGAGTCCTTGATAACAAAGAAAACTGCTAATTTCTCTCCCTCTGGTCATCAATGTTTGATTTGGTTGTTCTGAGGCTAGTTAAACAGGTAGAGAGTTAACCCTGATCTCATTTCCCTCGGAGAAAATTTGCTTAGAATTACGGGAACTCACGGATTTACAGTAAAAAGGAAATAGACTAGAAAGGTGAATTTGGAAATTGAGGGAAACTTGAATTGACCGAGTCCCAAGCAATTGAATTAAGGGTTTCCGGCTTGTATATATTTTCCCATGTATTTGCACTGCTATCACTACTCTATTAATGTACCGAGTTACTCCTTAATTTGTTTCTGCGCGAGAATGACCTTTTAAGAATGTAATCCACTTTATGATTTATGATGGAAAATTCAGATCCTTCGCGATTCAGGCTGACCCATGAGACGTCTTTCGTGAGGGCACACACCAGCTTTTGGACTAGAATCCCGTTCTTCTTTTACATCGTAAGCTCACCAGACCATAATCAAATGTTTATGTAAAGAATAGCTTTTTAATTAGTTAACAGCTTTACATAATAGCTTTTACATTTTATGCTCTCCTTATGCAACTTTCTTTCATGTAGGGCTGCTTCTTCCGTCAATTCTTCAGGTCCGTTAGTAAGTCCGATTATATGACCTTGCGAAACGGTTTCATAAATGTGAGATTTTTTTTTAGTTTACAGATGATCTTACTAAATTATTCACATATCTTGTTCTCGATTATTTATTTGTCTTTCATTTCAGCTTCACTTAGCTCCAGGGACTAAATTCAACTTCCAGAGGTACATTAAACGGTCGTTGGATGATGATTTCCAAGTTGTAGTGGGAGTCAGGTACAGATGACTTGTCACACTCGATGTTATTTAACCTGTTCATTAAATTATCTTGCATATGTTCACCTTAACATTTCATAAAAACAAATATTTCAGTCCGGTACTTTGGGCGTCGTTTGTGATCTTCTTGCTTCTAAACGTTAATGGTAAGTATATGCGATCTTATATGCAATATGTAGCATATGTTAGCAAGTTCAATGCATATTTTAGAAAATTCCTAGGATCTTTACGACCCATTCTAATATTAAATGTGAAATGTAATCCATTTGACTCCAAAAGTCAAAACAGATCTCTTTTCCGTCTGCATTGTTTTAAAATGTCTTATTATCTTGCAGGATGGCAGGCAATGTTATGGGCATCGGTAATGCCATTAGTTGTAAGTACTGTTTTTCAGTTCCTTACAGATTGATCACCAAGATTATACTCGTGAGTCCTGATCTATTTTACTTTGCAGGTTCTCTTAGCTATTGGAACGCAGCTTCAAGCCATCTTGACGAAAATGGCACTTGAAATCACGGAAAGGCATGCGGTCGTCCAAGGGATTCCTCTCGTTCAGGCCTCCGATAAATATTTCTGGTTTTCGAGGCCACGCCTAATACTTCATCTCATACACTTTGTTCTATTTCAGGTACTTGGTGAAATTTTGGAATGTGATACCAATATTCGTCATTCTCATGTCACTTACTGCTTTACTATTTTTCTTTTTCTCACAGAATGCTTTCCAGATCACTTACTTCTTGTGGATTTGGGTAATGGAACTGCTCTGTATTCTGATATCTATAACTAAAATACGTAGCTTTTTTTTAATTTTCTGTGTTTCAGAAGTTTTTTTATAAAGTTGGTAACATGGGATTGTTTTGGTGTGCTTTTGCAGTATGAATATAACATCAATTCTTGCTTCCATGATAATGCGAAACTTGTGATTCTAAAACTTGTCATCGGGTAAGAATTCTCTTAAAATAAATGCGGCCACATTATCGAGCATCGGTTTGGACTAAGCTGAAATAGTGAGTTGTGGTTGTGTTATGATGTAGGGTCGGTGTTTTGATCTTGTGCAGCTACATAACGCTACCTCTTTATGCACTCCTATCCCAGGTTTGACATCAGTTTAGAACTAGCTTCTCCCATATTGCTTCGGAAACCAACATCATTCGTATGATAATCCATGGTGTTAGTCATCCTATATCGTCTTGTTTATATAAATTCTATTTACGTCTTAAAGTAACTATGGAAATGGACGAATGTGAGTGATGGTCTATTGATAACCCGTCAAGATAGGCAAATCAGGAAATGTAGCTATATATAAAAAGGTAGTACGGGTTAAACAGTTTCAACGTCACCCAAACTATAATCAA
Organism: Tanacetum coccineum; assembly: GCA_026074375.1. Taxonomy (NCBI): domain Eukaryota; kingdom Viridiplantae; phylum Streptophyta; class Magnoliopsida; order Asterales; family Asteraceae; genus Tanacetum; species Tanacetum coccineum. The sequence continues at coordinate 34,937 of BQNB010044883.1, read as the reverse complement.
GTTACTATAACTTTCGAAACTAAGTAAAAACAAAAGATTATCATTATATTGAAAATAGTTTTTGTCATCATGGTTTACCATCTATTAGTTTGGATTAATATGTTTGTACTAAGTAATGTGACAAGAACATCATATATAAGTTTGGTTTAATATGTATTCACCAAGTAAAAACAAAAGCATGATAAGAGTCGCACTTTTTCTTCATTCTCTCTCAAGTGAAGTGTGCCCCATACCCTGCACCGGCGAGACTGGGTATTGTTGTTGTTGCTTTCTCTCAATTGAAGTGTGGAAGATTAAAAGCTTTGATATCTACTTTCATAGATACATATATGAAGCCGACCCTTTGCATAATAATATTCTTATACTTGTACATGTGTTCAAAAGATAAATTTCGTCTGGTATATGATATATGACTTAGTTGGTGCGTGTGTGTAGATGGGGTCAAACATGAAGAAATCCATATTCGATGATCAAACAGCCAAGGCCATCAAGCAATGGCGAATGGGAGTGAAGAAAAAACACGGACGCAAAGATGGTAAGTCTCGGAGCCCATCAGTTGCGACCAGTCTTGCTGCTAGCCCTGTTCATCCATTGGCATCAACCATCCACCCGGCAGCTGGAACTACCCTTCACCGTTTCAAGACAACTGGGCACTCAACAAGCCCTTTCAACTATGAGGACACCGATGTGTCTGATATTGAAGCTGAACAACTCTCTCCTGAATCATCTACTAGACATTTGATTGATGTGAGAGTTGATTATCACAGTGATAACGAGATTGAGTTAGATCACTCGGGTCAGCATGAAGCACAATCAAGGAATGCAGATGACTTCTCATTTGCTAAGCCTGCACCACATTTGTGATAATACATCCCAAATGAGGGATTTGTATACATTCATATTTGCTAGAGACATAGCCATCTATAACTCTATCTTGTATAAAGTAATTTGTCAGTCTCATAGTAAGTGTCCATTCTTAATTTACACAAAATTTTAGGAAATCTCCGTGACTCCACCAATCAAATATCATTTCTTCCCACTAAAACTTCTTGTTGGTTAAAATGCAAAGTGAATAATTATTTTGAAATACCAACGTGGACACTTATTATAGGACGGATGTAGTAGTACTTAATCATTGATATTTCTTGTACTTCTGTGAAACGAGCATATGATCGTTAGTGGTATGTAGAGAATACATTAATAATGGCAAGTCTTGTAAAAAAAAAAAAAAACAAATATACCTCAAGGTTGTGTTTGGTAGCTAAAAGAGAAGGCGAATAAATGGATATAGTTTGATTTCCTATGTTTGGTAGTGAGT
>BQNB010044883.1:0-26868 GCA_026074375.1 Tanacetum coccineum | reverse complement strand
CAACAACCTAACACCTCTCAATGTTAAATGCACCTTGATCAAACTAGTAACCCAAGGAAAGGTGGGGATTGTCAGTCCCGATATCACTCGCGCTTACTACAATAGCAATTAACGGTTCATGATAAATAGGGACTTCACGGCAATAAGGTAACTTAGGCATTAATAATCAGGCAGTAATCTGGATAGCATACACTTTGAAAAACACTTGTGTCCAATAGTAAAACAAGCAATGTAATTCACCCCGTAGATTTTGTAAAACAATCACGTAGTAAAAAGGGGGCTATGAACTCACCTCGAGTGAATGGTAATCAACAAGTATTCACAATAGAAAATGCGTCACGAAGGAATCCGAAGGCAACCTAATCCAATATAGGTCGTATAAGTACTAAACACTTTGATTATTTATAGGTCGTATAGCTCATCATACTATCGTTCGGGCTATCATAATTAAGAGGTCATGTAGTGAACGTATGAGGAGCTAGGACACTTTAAATCGTAAATCCAACAACTCGTCGATACGCCACCCCGAAGAGGCCTCATTATGAAACTCCCTAGTAATATAGTACTTTGATTAATACCACATATAGGTCTATATAGTTCAATCACCATCTAATTGTTTTGATAAAATTGTGTTTAATAAGTAAAAACGTTTATAATTACCGTTTTAGTAAAACTGGCGTAACTTTCGCGTTTTAAGCCCGATTTTGACGTTTCTTATGCCCACGCTTTCGTATTAGGACGAGTTATCATAATTTGACATTTTCATATTTTTGACCCTCTGATGAACAGTACTTTTTACTGTTCACATCAGTTATAAAGTTATTTTTATAGTTTTAATTATCGTAAAACCCGTAAACATCATATTTTATTCGTTATAGCTCCGTTTTTAGTGATTCTTTCGAGTACGTTCTCGTAATTAAAAGTTTTATCATATTAATGATGTTTTAAAAATATAAGTTTCTGTGGTGAATAGTAATTTTTTTTTATAAAAATAGTTTTATAAAAGTATATATTTAACGTAAACTTGAAATCGTCGTATCTTTTTCGTTATAAATCGGTTTTTCGAGTTTCTTATCATTTTGGAATCGTCATGAGATGTATTATCTTTATAATATGTTAAACTTACTGTCTAAAATACGAAATCCAACAGCCCACAAATGTCTTTAATCTCACATGAAATCATAAACTTTCCTTAATTAACTTTTAATCACTAGTTTATACTTAAACATTTTCCACTTAAACCAACATGTTAACATACTTATAATTCCTTTATTCCATGATATTATCAACTACACAACATATGTAAAAGTGTTCAAAATCATAACCACAAGTAGAAATATGTTTTACATGTTTAAAAGTATCCTAATGGTGATATTGCTAAATAGAACACATAAACACATAAAATGATAAAAGTAAGGACATAAAGGTTTATAGATAACCTTAATGAGATGTAGTGTGATGAACCAAAGTATCTAAACCCTTGTTTAGATATAAAACCAAAGCTTGCACTCTTGAAACCCAAATTTTCTAATGAAAACCCTAATCTTGCTTTTCTTGCTTCAACACTTGAAAATACTTATCCTAACCTTCAAAATACCTTAGGTTATCATAGGAAGGATGTAGTAATACTTGTATGGTCTTGGAAAATCAAGGTATGAATTATTTTAAAGGGGTGTTTGTTGCCGTGACATGAAGGAGAGACAAAGAGAGTTTGTGAAGTTTTTTGGTTAATGAAATGAGGTGTGTGTGATAAACTAACTAGTATGCATATGTATATAAACTCTTTAGCTAGTCAAAGATGGCTTGTATAAGTCCAAGACAAGATGAGTAAAACAAGGGGAGGGTTTTAGGGGTCTTTGGTCTTGCTAACTAGTCATGAGCTAGGTATTAATGGCTAGAGTTTATACATGGTCCTAGCTAAGTGTTTGTGTGCTCATGGTTCCCTAATATGGGAAGCATCCCACGAAAATAAGGAGGAGGGGGGATGTACTAGATTATTTTTGGTGTCTTGCAAAATATCTTGCATTATATTGAAGATATAAGTTGTAGTTTTTTTTATCATAAAGGTAAAACTTGTAATGTGTATGATCTAGCTTATTTATTTTATGCACAATATGACTAACAATGTTAATATGGGTGATATTTGATAAAACTTTAGGCATTGGGTATAATCATGGGTATTTGTTGAAGCGTAGAAAAGTTTTGGTGGTTCCGGGTATGCCTAAATGTATTTTATTGCGAAACGTAAACGTTTTACGCAACCAATAAAAATAAAATATAAAAAGTTGATTATTACTTTTGTAAAAAAATAATATAATGATTACTTGACGTAAACTTTAATTTGTTGGGTCCGTTTACGCTAATTGTTGATTTATAGCTTACGCGATTTAACTTAACTATTAAAAATATAAGTAAACGCGTACGAGAAAGAGAAAAAAAATAATTAGTAAAATAGATGACGTCGTAAAAGACCTGAAAATACGGAATGTTACATATAGCACTTACTTTTAGGGTAATGTTTTCACTAGTCTTTATCGCCATAACTGTGATTTCACCAGAACTAAATTTTATGTATCTTTTTTGCTCTATGGGTAAATAGGTTTCTGCGACAACATAGGAGAGTGCTGAGGAAATTGAAACATATGCACAGTATAGGTACCCAACTATGTCTAAAACAAAGGGTGGTTTTTAACTCAAGGCGGTTGAGGGTGAATTCACAAACTCGCAGATTATATTAATGCTTGGTGAAAATGAAACTGGGAAGACCATGTTTATTCGAATGCTGGTAAGACATTACTTTTTATAAAAAGAACAGTTCGCTTTTGAGGTGGCACAATGGTCGTCTTGTGTAAACTAATTTAGATTTTTTTTGCATTTAAATTACGCCTATTGTGCGACATTCAACCTAATTGCTTTCAAGTGATTCTTTTTGAATTTGACATGACAAAAAAGCTTTTTTTCCAAAAATACGGTCTTATATCTAGTATGTTATATGTTAAATATGACCACAAAATGTTTGAAGTACACTTTGGTGACTTAATTGATATGACCATTTCCTTTTAAATCACGTTTACTATATCACCCGTTCGACTTGGGATACTTTTCTCCAAAGAAAGTATTTAAGTTGGCGTGTCACAATAATATTTTTTCAAAATTTCCTGAATAGAATTGTTTAGGAGGTGTATCTTGGGTGTCTAAGTCTGTATACATCAAATTTGTAAGCTGGTTTACTAAAGCTTGATACTATGGAAGGCTCTAAGGTGGAGATACCTGAGTTTCACGTCTCTAACAAGCCCCAAAAGATCAGTCCTAAATTCCCTCATTCAGTTAGGCATTTGCTACATTCAAAGATCCGTGATTCATATATGCATCCTCAGTTTGTTTCGGATGTCATGAAGCCTCTTCAAATCGAGCACCTAATGGATCAAGAGGTGGTGAATCTTTCTGGTGGTGAATTGAAAAAAGTTGCATTGACCCTGTACCTTAGAAAGGCAAGAAATTTTCTCATATGCTTAATTTTTTTATTTATTTTTAGTTTATTTAGTAGAACAGCTGTTTGAGTTGCTCATTGTTACCGAATATTATCATTATGATTTTAGCGCCTAGTTGATAATTCATATGATCTCATTTTTTTGTCGTTTTGATTTCAGCCCGCTGATATTTACCTGATAGATGAACCAAGCGCATACCTCGATTCTGAGCAGCGTATTGTCGCTTCAAAAGTTATCAAAAGATTTATACTATACGCTAAGAAGACTTCTTTTGTTGTAGAACATGACTTTATAATGGCAACTTATCTAGCAGACAGGGTGATTGTTTATGAAGGGCAGCCGTCTGTTGATTGTGTTGCTAATGCCCCTCAGTCGTTATTGACCGGAATGAATCTCTTTTTATCTGTAAGTGCCTGCTATATCGCTATCAATTTAACTTTTTTTTGTTGGGTGCTAAATTTTTATCTCTCCAAAAAGAAAACTTGACTCGTTCAACCATGTTTCTTTTAGGGGTATTAATGAATTGCTTAGAACCAACAAAACCAGATTGAAAATTAAGTCTTTTGGTTTAGCCAGGTCGATTATCTTAACTAATTACTCCCGACAAAGTTGTCATATTTGATATTTTATAAAATATGTAATCAATCTTCAGTAAATGTGGAAAATGGGCGGGGTTTGGGGAATAAATTTCAGATCTCCTAAGACATATAACCTGTCTGATGTCTGACCATTTGACTCGATACCTGTTCAGTCAATCATTCAGATTAACCCATGTGATCAGTTATAGATGAAACACAGAATTAAATCGATCGATTTACAAGTATTTGGTCAGCAAGTGTAAAATGCTTCTTAGCTTATTTAAGTAGGATGTTTTAGACACTTTCGAAAGAGATAAACTAGAACAGTACTTTCGCGCTTATGTGTAACACTTGAGATCTTGTTTATAGTTTTTGTCGGAATTCTGGACCTTGAATAATATCAAAGCTGATAGGGCATTTAACATGTCTGATGCGTTGACCCATTTGATCTGATTTCTGCTCAACCCTTCCAATCCATTATATATAAAACACATGACCGATATCGATCCATGTACAATTATAATATTATATGGTCAGAATTGCCACTTCTAGGCTTTAAGTAAGTGAAAAAGGCTTCACGGGTTACTCGAATAGGATGTTGAAGACACTTGAAAGAGATAATTTAAAGGGGTATCTGGAACTCGGTCAAGTATTGTTTATATCTTTGCGTTCCTTCTTCAGTCATTGATCTTATTTGTTTATAGAATGTGGTCTGTTTTGTTACTATATCCCGAGTTTTTGTTATCTATGCTATTATATGATAACAATGTTTAAACTGGTATTTGATATGTTGTGTTACAGCATTTGACCATCACATTTAGAAGGGATCCAAGTAATTATCGCCCAAGAATTAACAAGCTAAATTCAACAAAGGACAGGGAGCAGAAACATGCTGGATCTTACTATTATTTGGATGACTAATTTATCAGTGAGTTGTAAGCTATACCCTTTTGGCTGTCACATCGTCCTAAAATAGCGAATGTGTAAGCCACCAAAACCAGCAATGCGTCGTTGTGAGCTGATAGCCAGTGTTCCTACACCATGATTGGCATTAATCTTGTTTGAAAGAGTTTTAGATAGCATGCAGTTATCTGTTACAAATGCTTGTACTTAGAGCGCTTCAGTTTTCATTTGGTAGTACCCTCTCTTGTTTTCTGATTGTAACTTGCGGCTCATGATGACTTCTGTCAGTTAACTGATATACGAGCGCATGAATTTTTTTGTTAATTTCGAGGAATGTGTTTAAAATGCTTTTGACATTTTGAACATTTTATGGTTATTTATTAGTGCAGCTTTCAATCTCAATTATACTTTGTTTTTAGAAAGAAAAGGATTCCCTTCTCCTTGACCTTTCATGAAAGTTAGAGAAAAATTGTCTTGGTATTATATTTTCAGATTTATATAAAGGAGGGTAGGGGTGAGCAAAAAACCGGTTGCCAAACCGGAAACCGGTTCCAACCCGAAAACCGAACACCCCGGTAAACCGGTTTGACCAAACGGGTTTTGCCTGGTTTTGGCCAACCGGGGGTTTGGAACCGGGTTTGGTTTTTCTCGGCCGCCACCGGTTTGACCACCGGGTTTGAACCGGTTTTGGACTCCGACCGGATTTTTTTGGATTAAATATGCGGTTCCCGGGAATTTCTTTATCCAGATTTTCCTTTTCTTTTTAGTTTTCTTGTGGATACTGGATATGTAACTGATTTTCTTATCCTATAAAATAAGGGTGGTCTCACTCGGGTACAAACTTGAAGTATATGTTGGAAAAAGTCTTTGTCATGTATGGTTTGAAAGAAAAAATTATGTCAATTACTTTGGACAATGCTAGCAATAACACAAGCGCCATGGATAAACTAAAATTAAAATACAACCCACCAATGGGGGGTAGGTTTTATCACAGTCGTTGTGTTGCACACATCATTAACTTGGTTGTGCAAGCTGGTTTAAAGGTCCCCATAATTAATCAAATGAAAGAGTCTTTCAAACAAATGTTAAAAGATGTTTTCAAATCTGGTGATAAAATCCGAAAACGCTATATTAAAGTCTGTAAGGATGCAGAAAAACCTTGTTATTCACCAAATTGGGACGTTGATACACGATGGAACTCCACTTTTGAAATGTTCGAAAGTGGTTTGAAACAGAAAATGACGTTGGTGTATTTTCATGAATATTTGGTCACTAAGAATGGTAGAAGGTTTAAAAAATTTCCGGATGAATATTGGGTTCTTATTGAATCGTTAAACCCATTACTTGAAGTGTTTCAAAATGCTACGGTTATTTTGTCGGGGGTTTACTACCCAACATCTCCATTGGTACTTCAACAGATTTTTTTCATAAGTTGCAAATTATCTGATTTAGAACTTGAGGGGGGGTGTTGTCATGTATGGTTCAACCAATGAAGAAAAAACTTAAGAAGTATTTTGAAAACATCCCATCGATAATTACTTGTGCAGCCGCTTTAAATCCCTGTTTTAATGTATCCGGGGTAGACTATCTTATTGAGAATATAAGTAGGGACTTGGAGTTTGAAGATGATGGTTTTGCAACTAGGTCATTGGATTGGTTTCACGAATCTTTCCAAGGTTTGTATAATATGTATTATTCAAAATATGGTACTAACCAGACTCAATCAACAAGTGGTGGGGGTTCTTCATCGGGGGTGACTCGTGATCCTTATGCTCGTTTGCTACACGGTTTAACCCAACATAAAAAAAAGAAGTCAAGGGGTGATCCTACAATGTCCTCCGAGTATGAGCAATATCTCAAAACAGATTTTGTCTCAGGACTTCAGCCCAAGGACTTTGCATCTTATGATGTATTGGGGTTTTGGAAATCAAAGGAAAATCAGTTTCCTGTTCTATCCCGCATGGCCATGGATATATTAAGTGTCCAAGCTTCTTCGGTAGCATCTGAATCAGCATTTTCAACAAGTGGTAGGTTGTTGACAATCCGAAGAACAAGACTAACTCCGGAGTCTTTAGAGATGTGCATGTGCTTGAAGGATCACTTAGACGCTCAGGAGCGTAAACAAAACACCTCTCCTCTTGAACTACCCTTAGACGTTGAAGAAGGTGTCTTTAATGACGAGGTGCAACAAAATGAAGCCACTCAACTTACCGATCAAGAAATTGCGTTAGATGCTAGTAGCGATGGCTCTTTGTCTTCAGGAGAACGACGTCGTGATTATATGATGAGCAGCGGAGCCGAAGATGACCAAACCGGAGAGGGAGGGTCTATGTCACATGGTTACACTTACTACTAGTATTGTGTTGTATTTCCTAATCTTTTGTTGTATTTCCTTTATGTTGTATTTCGTTTATGTTGTATTTCGTTTATGTAATATTATGGTTTGTATTCAATAAAAGTTGAAGGTTAATCAGTTTATAGTATAACAACACCAAAAATAAAAAAATAAAAAAACCCGGTCAAACCGGTTTTAGTGGTTAACCGGAACCGAACCGGTTCCAAACCGGCAAACCGGTTTCGGCTCAACCCGGTAAGAAACCGGTTCCAAACCGGTTCAGGGTTTGGGCAAACCGGTTTCGGCTCCGTGTTGACCGAAACTGGTTCCTGTTTGACTCAAACCGAACCGATCTGGTTAACCGATTTGCGCACGTCTAAAGGAGGGTATTTAATTTTCAACAAAACATTGAAAACGTGTTAATATGATACCATTTTGTGTTTTCTATTCTAAAAAAATAAGATGTGTTTTGTAGTTTCCTTTGTTAAGGCATGAAATGCAAATATTTTGTTTTGTAGAGAATTTAATGGTAAACATTTGGTTTGAACGCAATCTTTGTTTTTCCTTTTATACAAAACATTTTGTAGAAAATAAGGGCGTTTCCTTTTAACTAAACGCACTCTTAGGTTCACTGGTTATGCTTGAAACCTGTTATTTTCCCACAAAGATAGTTATTGTTGCGGCTGAGTATTGGTGTCGTATGGACCAAAAGTTGGCTAGTGTCAATGTACTGGTTGGAACTGAGTTGGGGACTTGGTATGGACCAAAAGTAGGAACTGAGTGGGGACCTGGTATGGACCAAGCTGATTTCATTTTAGAGTTAAGTCCATAGATAGAACCAACTTACAAAAAGTTTTAATGTTAGGTAACAAACTTTGAAAAATACTATTATAAGCCACGAAATTTGTTATGATTTGCTAAAATAAGTAATATCACCGTTTGGCTTCTACATCATCATTATTTCCACTGAAAAGACTAAAATACCCTTGTCTTCAACCTCTTTAATTTACACTTGAATTTTATTTTTTTATTTTAAATCTAAAATGAAGAACACTTCAAATCTTCAACAAATTTTCAACCTTCAATGAGTTGCATAATAATCAAATTGTTTATTAATTCAAATAACACATCTCATCATTATCACCACCACTTTTGGTCTGCTCCATCCCGGGCACTGCTAACCATCTCTTCCGGCAGTGGCGGAACCAGAATATTGACATATAGGGGGCAAAAAAAATTTTTTCAACTTTTTTGCAGCTTTTCAGTATCTTTTCAGCAGCGTTTTAATATTTAAGTAGTTTTACTGGGGTCAATTTGGCATTTGGGATGGGGCAAGCTAAAAATATAGCCGTTAAAGTACCACTAAAAAAAATTTTCAATCCAGTTTATTGAGGGCACCGGCCCCCTTATGTTATACATCCTTCCGCCCCTGTCCTCCGGCGAACGCCACCACGAGATCATCCTACCACAAATTCAGATAACCACCAATGTCGCATATGCCGTCAGATTCGTTTTATACCTTTGATAACACAAGAAACCCCGGATATAAAACCACCAGCCGTCATCCTCAAATACCACTTACATCACCACACTACCAACAATCGTCATATATATCTACTTCGACTGGTGGTGGTCTCTTACTTGGTACACCCGAAACTGAAACCATATGCAACCCAGATCTGTACCACCATATCCACTTCGATCCATGTTCTTTGCTTTGCTTTGTTTTGATTAGCACCAATATATAAACTCCTAACTGAACCATTATTTTGTCATGTACTGTTCAAGACAACAAATCCACCACTCAATATGATCAAATAATTTCAATACTGATGATATCATGATATTGAACAAATCGAATACTGATCTAAACAAAAAAAATATTATTGGTATCAGGGATAAACAATACAGTAGAAAATTACAGACATATTTGTTACTGGATTGTATAAAGAATGAGGATAGAAAAGTGCCACCTGATATTTGATGTCAATATATGACGTGAGAATGGGGTTTATGGCATTAAAAAAGTTTTTCATTTATTAAATAGATATAGATAGATTTTGACCTTGTGTGTTGATTCATAATACTGAAAATAAATTTAAAATTGACATGTAATATATTTTTACCTGTACAGCCGGTAACCCTTTCTAATTTCGACCATTATTACTTATATTGAACTAAATTTGAAACTTTCGTGGCTTATAATGGTATTTTTCAAAGTTTGTTACCTAACATTGAAACTTTTTGTAAGTTGGTTACCTGTCTATGACTTAACCCTTCATTTTACTGTGATGTTTTTTTTTGGTTTGTATATAGCTGGTGCTGTTTGCATGCTCTTGTGCCAGTCCAGGTAAAAAAAAATGGTTTTTAACTTGATGCAAAACATTATGATCTAATTGGGCTAAAGAGAACACTTGAGCTCACTAATTATAACTTTGCAAGATGTAAAGCTGTTGACACCATTAATATGTTCCCAGTAGTCTGAAATAAAAATAAAATTTACAAGCAGATCACCACAGTGTTCTTGAGATGCGATAGAGAACAATGTAAGCAAAGCTAAACCTTTAGCGTGAGCTTAGTTTTTGTACTTTTATATAAATCAAAAGCATATTTATTACACCCTTCCCACACAAAAGCAGTAGTGTAACAGAGATTTGAGAATTTGACTTAAACCAATCGACTTGAAGCCAGTGAAGTCTTCAGATGTCTTAGGAAGTTGTGAGTATATTCTTTAAATGTTTGATCTAAGTAAATGACCAAGGAAAGCATGGGCTATGGATACAAAAAATAATTAAAATCGATTAGCCGAAAAGTGACAAAAAGGGAGCCTAAGCATATCGTATTTCGAATGCAATGGTGGTGTTGATTGGTTTTAATAGTTTTGTCGAAAAAAAGATTGTAAATGTAGTTATGCCGACAAAATTTAAAAAGAAGATTGTGATCGTAGCTATCCTAAGAAAGGATAAATGTTTAACAACCCATTAGTATAAGGCCACCCAAGGTCACGAATGACAGTAAATAGGACGAGATGGACGAAAGTGCTATTGCAAATCTTCATCTCGCATTAGCAGACGAAGTTTTTTCAAGCATAAAGGAGAAGAAAAGTGCAAAAGATATTTAGGATTATCTTGCTTGATTATACGAGGTGAAATCACTCAACAACAAAATTTTCCTTAAGAGTAAGCTATATGAACATGCTGAAATTTAAATTAAAAGTTTACTTGACTCGAATGATCATCTCATCATCAATTTAACCAATAATGTCCTATCAGAGTATCTAGTCTTCGATGATGTTACAACTGCTATTCTATTCTGGAAGAATAAAATGTGTGCAATGATAGGGAAGACAGACAAACTAGTTCAAGACAGGTGGAGGCTTTGGTGGTGACGAGAGGGAGGTCAATATAATGTGACCCAATGGGAGTCAAAATCATGGTAATCTAAACCGGGAAGGAAGAAGAGTTACAAATGCTACAAATGTGGCAAGCCGGATCACTTGAAGAAGGATTCTTGGGGTTTTAAATACCTCTAATTCTCAGGTCTAGGTGTTTCAAATACCTCTAATCCTCAGAAAATGTTGTAGTTACTTCAAAAGATGGGAAACCATTGCGTTCAATTGTAAACGCAATTAGTTTCCTACACCATCCCCCTCAGGCATAAGTAGGTTTGCAGTTCTCTAGATTTTGGTATGTTATTTTATACATGAGCTACTTTTTCATATGACTGCTAGTAAGAGAATGATTTCATTACATAAATCAATTTTTTAAAGGCGGGATATGTATACAGTTGCAATGATCATGAACTAAAGATCATTGAAATTGAAAGTATTATGGTGAAGATGCATAATGGTATAGTTTGTACTATTCATGATGCGCGATACGTAGAGGGATTACAGAAGAATTTATTGTCTATAGGACAATTGGATAATCTTGGTTGTAAGGTGGAAATACAAAATAACATCATGAAAATAATAAAAGACACACTTGTACTTATGAAAGGAGAAAAGGCGGCTACGAACTTATACCAAGTGAAACAAAGATAACGGAGGAGGAGGAAACATCTCTTGCCTCACATAGTCTAAGCCATAAAGTTACAGTAACGTGGCATCGGAAGCTTGGACATATGTGTGAACAAGGAATGAAGATTCATGTTGAAAGAAAGCTACTTCCTGGCCTCGTAAAGGTTCTTTACCTTTATGTGAGCATTGTGTTATCAACAAGCAACATTGCCTAATATTTAAGGCATCAAATTATAGAAGCGTCTATGTTCTAGAATTGGTTCACTCTAATGTGTGGCAGACACCAGTTTTATCCTTGTAAGATCTTTCATTGGTGACTATCCCAGGAAATGTTGTGTGTACTAAATCAAGAAGAAATCTAATGTGTTTGAAGTTTTCAAAGTTTAGAAAGCGGGGGTTGAACTTGATTCTAGAAAGAAGATCAAGTGTTTGAGGATATATAATGGGAGGCGAATACACCGGTGATGAATTTGATACTTTTTGTAGGCAAAAAGGAATTAAAAGCTAGTTCAGTACATAATACACTTCTCAATAGAATAAAATGGCAGAGCGGATGAAAATAAACTTATTAGAAATAGCAAAAGAAATGTTGGCAACTAAAGGCTTAGAAAAATCGTTCTTGGCAGAAGCACTCAACACCGCATGTTATGTAATAAACCAGTCACCTTCAACTGTAAATGAGTTGAAGACACCTATAAAGAGGTGGACGAGAAAGCCAATCAACTATTCGAACCTTAATATATTTGGTAGTCATGTATATGTGATGTACAATACCCAAGAAAATACGAAACTGAATCTAAATCCAGAAAATGTTTGTTCTTGGGGTATGCTGATGGAGTAAAGGGGTATCGCTTGTGGGACCCCACTGCCTGTAAAGCAATCGTCCGGAGAGATGTTGTCTTTATGTAAGACAAAAATAAGATAATGGAGAAGATGATATCACAACAAAAGAAACTACTTCAACACAAATAGAAACACAATTTCAACATAATGTTCTTCTAAAGCTGCACCTTAGCACGAGGTGAATGAGACAAATGAATCTCTCTAGCACCCCGTACTCTTTATCGTGAGAGAAAACGTCAAGTGTGGCTCTCAAATTATGTTATGGAGAGAAATGTTGCATACTATCTTCTTATAGAGGAATGAGAGCTGTCAACTCTTCAAGAGGCACTTAATAACCCAAATGCATCGCTTTTTATGACAACAATGTAAGAAGAAATTCAATCTCTTCATAAGAATAAAAAATAGGAGATGATGCCACTACCAAGAGGTAGAAAACCTATTGGAAACAAATGGGTGTATAGAACCAAAAGAAACGATGAAGATCAAGTGGAGCGCTATCGTCCAATACTGGTGGTTAAAGGATATGCTTAGAAAGAAGGAATCAAATTTAACGAAATATTGTCCCCTTGGTTTGCATGACAAAAGTTCGAGTGGTTCTGACGATGTGTTATATATATGATTTACATCTAGAGCAGCTATATGTGAAAACTGTATTTCTTTATGGAGATCTTGAAGAAGAAATTTACATGCTCCAACAAGAAGGTTTTGAACAAAAAGGAAAAAAGAACATGGTTTACAGGTTATACAAATCTCTTTACGGTTTAAAGCAGGTGTTGAGGTGTTGGTACAAGATATTTAATTCTTTCCTAAGGGCTTTGAATATAACAGTCTACATGTGAACCCTAGTGCATATTTCAAGAGGTTTAGAAATAATGATTTTATCATTTTGCTGTGATATGTTTGATGACATGTTGGTAGCAGATTCCAACAAATATCAACAAATTAAGGCTCAACTAGCTAGAGAATTCGTGATGAGAGACCTTGGACCCGCAAACAAGATTCTAAGGTAAATTCACATAGATAGAGTTAGTAGGAAGATTTGGCTTTCACAAAAGAAAGTTATTTGAATAAAATCTTGCAACGGTTTAATATGCAAGATCGTAAGCAATATCAACCCTGTTTCTACTAATGTCATATTATCCTATAAGATGAGTCCTATCAGTAAAAAAGAGAGGATGAAGATGTCTCGAGTACCGTATACATCAACGATGGAAAGTTTAATGATCGTAATGATTTGCACAAGATCAGACATTGCACATGTAGAGAGCATTGGGCAGATGTGAATAAGATTTTTAGATACCTTAAAGGAACCTCATATGTTGCATTATGTTTCGAGGAATCGAATTTGCCAAATGTTGATTCGAGAATTATGTAGGTGATCTTGATGGACTGGGTACATGTTTACACTTTCTGGCAGAACAGTTGTGTTTCAAAACTATAGTTAGTTGTGACCATATCAACAATAGAAGTAGAATATGTCGCATCGGATGAAGCTAGCAAAGAAGCGGTATGGTTGAAGATGTTGTTGGAAGAGCTAGAGCACGGGCAAGAGAAAATTACTTTATTTTGTGACACTTAGAGTGCTTGGAATCTAATATTTCATTCAAAGACAAAGCATATATGAGTTAAGTATCACTTTGTTTGTGAGAAAATGGAAGAATGAAATGTGGATATGCAGAAATTCAGATTATCTGACAAAAGTAATCAACTATATGGTGTTGATCCTCATGCGACCTAGTAGAAACGTAAGCAACTTGAAAATGGCAAGGAAGGATGTGATGTGAAGATTGATTGAGCCTTGATCTCATCTTCAAGTGGGAGATCGTTAAGATGTAGCAAGATACATTGTATGCAAGCATAAAATAATTGATGAGAATCTTACACCGCAACTTGGATTGCAAGCCATAGTCGTCATGCATGATGTCACGAGTCAAGCAATTTTCCTTTAAAGGAAATAAATCCATGCTTCATTTTAATCTTATACACTTCTATATCTCCTAATAGTTCTTGTGAGAAAGCTAGAGAGTTTTTAATATCTCATAATACAAAAGATATAACTATTGATTTTATCTTTGTAATTACAGAGTGTGTAGTGGCGGAACTAGGAAAATAA
The DNA here is from genome assembly GCA_026074375.1 of Tanacetum coccineum. NCBI lineage: Eukaryota > Viridiplantae > Streptophyta > Magnoliopsida > Asterales > Asteraceae > Tanacetum > Tanacetum coccineum. The sequence goes on along the minus strand of BQNB010044883.1, from coordinate 12,587 downwards.
GTTGTGGGGTGACACGATACAAAAATACCTTTTTGAGGGATCTTGGGTGATCAAAATACATAAGATGAATCATGGTAGTTTTTAGTGAGAGAAAGTAGAGAGATGGTGAGATGAACACAAAAATAATATTAGATTAGAAAGAGAAAGGGAAAAATACAATGAACATCCACACCCCCATAGAGAGTCATGGGGGGTATTTATAGCCTTATCCTAAGCTATCTATCCCTCGTTTACAATATTAGTCCCTGTATATAGCAGTTTGTCTATAGCTAGTCCAATTCACGTGTAAGACACCAACTTTATAAATTAGTAAGGCTAACAATCTCCCTCCAAGTTGGTGTCACACTTGAATTGGTTACAATGTTTCCTACAAGCAAAAATAAAGTAAAATGATAAGAATGAAGTCCAATATTCCTTGAGATAGTCTTCAATGATCTTGATCTACTTGAATACTCCAGCTTTATTTCTTCAGCTTGGAGACGAACACACTGTAAACATACTGCTAAGGATGACTTATAAGTTTTCTCTACCGAAGATCCCGGTCTTGATTGGATTTCTGCTCATAACTTCCTGACACGTCTTCAAAAGCATTCTTCATCCGCTTCTGGTCATCTCGAAGTTTCTGAATTAGCTGCATGTCTTGAGAAAGCTTCATTGTCTTACACTCCTGGTCATGTCAAAGTTTTTTGGAATCCGCTTCTCATTTGTCATCTTTGAAGTTCCCTTATCTGAATGCTTCGGTTCTGATATGAGTTCTGCTTTAAACTTCTTGTGCAGTATCTAGTTGAGTTTTTACTCCCTCTCAACTAGTTGGCTCTCTTTCTTCAGCTCCCTCCCAAACAGACACCCCTAAGACTGATAAGAATTAATGCACTAGTCTTCTCAAAGACCTTCTTTCTCATTTAGGATACTCTGTGGGAAAGGATGATATCAACAACATCGACTCACTTATGAAAGCATCCCAGTCTTTTTTGAATTCAGCCCAAAGTACACAAACAATACAAATATTCCTCAAAAAACAAAAGTCAAAACGGTAACACCAAAGTAACAAGTTGAAGCACTAATCATCTCTGCGGACTAACCTCCGGCATATATTATAAAGCCCGATCAAGTGAACTTGTTGTGCGTCCTTAATGTACACATTTCTTTCTCCATGATGTTGATATCTAAAGGAATCATCATACACATGTGTACATCTCATACCAACTGGAACTGCTTACTTAGCATCATAACCCGTGATTGCATAAGCAACTCTATGAGAAGATGGCAAAAAGTACTCTCTTTACAATTCTCTCTTGATCAACCCAATCCAAATCCCCTTATCTATTCTGTCGGCTAATACTGATGACTACTGATGAATATAACCCAATAGCACGAACCCGAGAATGAAGCAAAAAAACTCCAGAATAACTTCAATCCCAATTGAGTAACCCCGTAGTTATTAAATTCCAATACTAGCCTTTAAGAGTGGAGGTGAATTTTGATAAGGATCATTTTTAGTATAATGTATTGTGTTTGTTGTATTGTTGTTCATGATTTTTGATGATGTGTTATGATTGTTAACGGATATCGGCTCAAAAAATATACCATAATAACGGCCGCCCAAGTAATAAAGCCCGGTCTTTTATACTTTACCATTCACGATAATGTTTTAATACTCGATTAATCCGATAACACTAGTCCATACTTAACAACAAAACTTAGACCGATCGATCTGGCCCAACCCAACACCAATTTATACATTCATTAGCCCATAACCTATCCATGAAAACCATTAAGCCTAATGTATCACAACTCAAGTCTATCCCATCATACAAAGTCACGATCCATTTTTTATTTAGTTAATACCCGGCCTATCACTATCCATTTTTTATTTAGCTAATACTCGGCCTATCACTACATAACATACCCTTATAATTAGGGATATGTAATCCTAATCTCATTCCACACACGCCTCACACTCCTCCTATGCAGTCACCGCCAAATTTGAATCTCACCAAATCCCAATCTCACCAAATCAAGATCTTCCATCTTTCATACATCTCAACTAGATAAATCATAAGCATTTATCCATCCACGAAGCATGTTTAACATGTCTGCCCAATCGGATATACAAACCCAAACCATAACCGGCGCGTCTTCAAGGTCTATCAAAGGTCTCAGGTAGGTTTGTTGCATTTGTTTTTGATGTTTTTCATAACCGAAATTAAGATGGGGCGTAATAGACTTGTTATACCTTAATCTTTATATTCAAATATAAAAGGAAAGTTCAATCTTCGCACACATCAATGATGATTTCTCATTCATGTTTGGATCTTAAAGATCATCGTTGAATCACACGAAAATAGAGAACTGAGATGTTGTAGTTTTTATGTGTCGAGTCTTGTTATGGTTGGAGGAGAAGGAGTGGATTTATTGATATGATGATGTGAATTAGGATTAGACTTGGATTTGATGGATATTGTTGTCGGCTGTGATGATGTTGTTATAGTTATTGTTTCAAGTCAGTCAGTCTTCTTCTTTCCTTTATTTCTTTTGACCGTGACAGACTTAGTGAGTCGTTGACTAAGTTGTGTTAAATGATATCATTTCATCACCATAAAATCAAAATAAGAGAAAAGATTTTAGAGAGAGAGAAAGAACTAGAGAGAGAAATAAAAAAGAGAATGGTTACTTGTTAAGAAAAGAAATGAGAAGCAACACCCTCTCCACACTTGGAGAGGGCTTTATATAGTTACAAGAGATAAAACCCTAGATGGTTTGTTTGGGCTTTATGTTGGGCCGAACATAATACAAATGGGCTTAAGCCCGTCACCTAGGCCCAATTAGCTTAATTGAATTCCTGTAAACTATGTTTTTCTTATACAAGGCTCTTTATGTAAAAACACAGCTAACAATCTCCCCATAAGGGGTGGTCATTGAATTATGGATCACTTCTTGTGATGTATTGAGTCTTGGAGCCTTGTTTCCTTAGGAATTCTTTTGAAGTTCCTTTTGCATGCTTGTGATCATAGATCTTGATCTTTAACTTGATATTCTTTGACAAAATACTGATATCGTGGTCTTTGGATTTGATTTGTCTTGACTACTAAGATCTCTGAATCTTTATCTTTGAATCTTTATGCCGCCTTGCGATCTTGTGCCTCCACCCTCATGCTCAAGATCTTGAAAGCTTGCTAAAAATCTCCCTCAACATTTCCTTTAACATGATTACTTATACCACATTATGGTAGGAGTAGTACTTGATCCACTTTTAAGATATATCTTTGTTATTGTCCTGCAATCTTGTCAAAAATGTTCTTTTGAGGAAGTGCTTGTTCAAAGTGCTTGTTCCCAACAGAGCACATTCGGAACGACTTGAACACACGGTTTGAGCCTTTCATCACATGTATTTATCTTTGTCGATTGAGCATGAGGTCTAGAATCTTGACTCGTCATAGACTAGAAGCGGCTACCGGCGGAAACCTCCAATATAGTGTTCGAGCTAAACATACATGGACGAAAGTGTATCGTCACTTCGATCGAATAACGGTTGCAATAAACACGCTTTCCTCATTAATTAGTATAAAAGCTACCTGTGATCATTGTAAATTGCACAAAGAATCCTCCTTGACAGGGTTTTTCGCAACTGCTCTAACGACCGTTCTCTATACCAAAGGCTGATGCACAAAGCAGACACCACGGTAAGAATGAATCAGATAGTGACTATATTCCTATGATTAAGTTGTATAATTCATAGACTGGCGAGCCAAAATACGATCTATCCAGTTTGAACAAACTTGATTCTATAGAATCTCGCAAGTCACTACCAGAGCTTGTTTGATGTTGCTCACGAGATTTCCATCGCGTCACTGTGCGTGTGAATACTAACAGAGCATCACCTAGCACATTTCTGGCAATTATTACAATGATAAATGCAGTAGGACTTATTGGATACCAAAAGTTGTCTCATGAATGGTATTACCATTTTTGTATATGGAAATTATAATGTCCTAATGTGAGATTTTTGATGGATCTCGTTTTGATCTTACTCTAACAAGTTCTAACACTATGTTATAGCGGTGAATGTGAGGCTGGAGCGACTCTGCCGCCTTTTCAATATCAACGATCTCCGGAATGAGAAAAGCGATAGAAACGTGTTTGATCTCCATGAGAAATGAAATGGAAAATTTTGAGAGATTTCTGAGTGGCTAGGGACGGTTGTGCATTGGCCATCACAGGTCCCATAACATCAGTCTTCAATAACAAAGTCATCTTTGGTGATTACCTAGTAAATTATTTCTGACCCCGGTTTCTGCTAGGTTGTATGGACGATGCTATATTTTTCTTATTTCAAACCCTTTATCCTTGAAATACACTTCTTTATTTCCATTCTTACAACCCCTTCCAGCTGAGCTTACCGGACTTCACGACTAGTACCATCGTGTTGGGTTGTCCAACACAACTCCATCCTCAGTCTGACACTAAATTACCTTATTCTCACTTTACTTACCTTTTTCAATCATAACCTAGGACTTCTATCTGCTATTTAATGGAGTGTTCATTGGTAAGAACATCCCTCGGTTCTGGCTGATCATGGAACGAATTATACCTAAACCATAACCGCAGTAAAAAACTCCTTGAGAACAACAGGTTGTGCGGAAGTCTGTTGGGGTATTGCCATAAAATCCATAAAACCATTTGATAAAAAATCAATTAACGTGTCTGAGAAATCCATTTTTTGAAGACACATTGATACTGTTCCCAAAATAGTTACATAAAGCTCCCTCTACACATATGCACCATATTATGAAAGAAGTTTTCTACACATGACGAGGTTTGGGAACGCCACTTATAGACTTGTAAGATCGATAATCCGTTATTACTCCGTAATTGATCACATAGAAACACTATTCGTCCCCCCGCAACAATTGCATATTTGTTTACAATTTTTGACACTTAGTGAGCAAAACATAATGTTCGGATTCACATTAGCCTAACTAATATTCTTAGGAGAACAGGAGTGCATGCGAATGAATCATATTATTTCTACTCCCCCTCAATTATAGAATTAAGGAAAACTTGATGGGAGTTTTTGAGTGAGCACACAATTTTGAAAAGATTTGAAAATTTTCATTTTGAAAATATCTTGAAAAATTTGCTCCGCGTCAGAAAATATTGTAGAGATTTATCATAATCTTATTTACCATCATTTTCCTTAGTACTAGCGTCGTGAGCATTCAAGAACTGTTAACATGTTTATATACTTATGCTCAAGACCGAAAATATAAAATGAACTGTTCTGTGTGAGTATAGGTGTTTATGCATTGGTGTAATCCGTTGTTTAGGATAAATATGCATAAATGAACATTTTACCTTTTTTAAGATCTCACAGTCTAAGCTGACACATTTACAATATAGACAGTCGTAAGAAAATTTTGAAAGGACGTGTTTGAAAGCCTTGAACACTCTCGCTCGAACATTCATTTATTCAACACCGTGTTAATATTTAATAGTATCAACCTTTTTATAGTGCTCAAAATGTTATTCGATTGACCGAGAGACATGTCGGAGAAGATTATTTTTGGTATTTTTGAAATTTTTGATTTTATATTTTGTTTTTCTAGATTTTATAATTTTATAATTTCTTTTTCTTGGTTTTATATTTTTGTATTTTCTTTTTCAAAAATATTTATAAATCAAAATAAAGAGAAAGATCAAAAATATTTACAAATTGAAGATTCCATCAGCAGTGATAGTTGTTGATAGAGTTGAAGTAGATGAAGTTGAATCTTGTTGTTATTGACGTTTATCGGATGCATCAGCAGTAGTAACAGCGGAAGACTTTGAAACAACTTAATTTTCTCCATTTGAATAATTCGTCGAACAAATTACCGAATAGACTTTCCAACTCTTATCATTGACGTCATGACTATCATATCTACTGAAGTGACATGAGGAGAGAGTGTTGAACATAGAATTTTGAAAGATTTTAAAAATCCTTTTGAAAAATTCTTAAAAAATTATGTACAACTATTTTGAAAACAAAAAGATTTCTCTTCTTTATAAGGTAAAGCGCACTGAAGCGTACACCCCCCTTTTATTTGAAGCTCGAGTTATGCACTGAAGTGTACATAAGCCATCGCTGAAAGCTCATCAAATGTCACATTCATTGTCTCCATGATGTTCTTTTTCCTTCGGTTTATACTTGGAAAGCAATAGAATTAACAGAGTATCAAGCCAATTTTGACAACCCGTCATAGAGAAAGTTGAACTTGGAAACCATTTGTTGATAGGTTCCTGAGGGTTAGAAGTACAAGCATTATCACCTTTAGAGCAGTCAGATTGACTCTTAGATTCACTGGATGCGATTATTTTTCCTTTTAGGTCAAAAAGTCTTCCAGTTGGTGACCACCTAAGGCAAGATCTAGGATTACTAGGCTTAGGTGAAGCAAGTCTTTCATTGGACCCTACTTTCTTAGGCTTCATAACCTTTAACTTTTGTTTCTTTTAATTTTTAGTATTTGAAACATTTGCCTTTTGTTTCTTACCACGAGAATTCATGTCATTTACATAATTAAGCACACATACATCATGATTAGCAGTAATTAAACATTGCTTACACATAGCACAAACAACTTCATATTTTTCATTTCGAATTGCAAGCTTAATGTTATTACATTCAGATGACGTATGGTCCGGATAGTTAGAAGACTGTAAACTCCTATGGTTTCTTTTATTTTCTCTAACTTATTCGATAGACAACTACTCTTAGACTTAAAAGGGACCTTATCACTCTTAGGATTGTTCCTAGGCTATGGTCTTCTGGTCCTAGTAGTGCTTTTAACGTCTTTAGGAGAGAAACTTTTTGCTTTTACATTTTCATAGTTTTAACTATTAACCTTTAAGTTTCAAATTAGATAGCTTAATTGTAGTGTTTAGTGTGTATTTTGTTTTGAGAGTTTTATTACGCATGTTATGTAATTTTTTCCGTTTAAATCGTGAATTGTGATGATTGATAACCTTGACTTTTTTGTGTTTTACTTTTTACTTTGGTATTTTAAATTTGAACTTTGACATTTTCAAAGGTTATTATATAAATTTATCTTTTGTATGAGAGTAGTAAATAAAAATAGTTTGACTCGTGTTATCCATTGCTTACAGAACAATGTGAGGCAAAGGATCAAGGGTATTTGATACACATGGAGTATCATTACTTTTACCCTTGAGATCTCCCAACTGAGCTTGCAACCGTTCGATCTTTTGTTGCATGTCATTATAAGCTTTATCGTACGAAATTTTGTCGTATTTGCATTCTTTACATTTTTTGTACCAATCATTCCAAAGTTTAGCACATTCATTCTCCTTTTTAATGATACAATTTTCAAAACTTTCTTTTGTACGTTCAAGCTCAGTTTGGAGATTTGATGTATCTACAACAGAATTATTTTGCACAACAGACATAATATCCCGACTGACAATTGCTCTCAAGAGACTCTCAATTTCCAATTCCAATGCCTTATGCTTAACCAAAGATTCATCAGCTTCTTTTACTAGAGATTTGAAGTCTCGAACAAATTTGGTTGCTTCTTTCAAAAATTATATTTCAAAAATTTGAACTCTAGCATCAACTTGGTTGACGATAGGTAAAATTTCATCTTTTACAATTTTATGAATCTCTTGATGAGCACTAGACGACCAATTATGTATATCTAAAGTCATTCTTTGTTTGACAACACGTTGAAGAGTCACGGACTTTTTACCTCATTCAGAAATTTTCGTGCAACACTTGGTGTAGCATCATCCGAAAAATTTTCATTTGGTATTGAAATTGATTTAGAAACATCGGCCGTTTTGGAAGTATTTGAAAAATACAACTCTTCACTTGACTTGGCCATTTAAGAAACAAAAACCCCCGAAAGATGATTAATCTTTGTATAATTGTTTCATTTTTAGGCGACTCTCTTGAGCAAGTTCCAGTGTCTCCTCCGAATCATACACAACAGGGGGATCATGCTTTTCTAAAAGAATTTTGCCATTATACAAACTATGTTGTTTCTGCTGAGCTTTCTTGAGATAAAAAGGATTTTGATAACCTAAAGCCATTTTATGTTCGGAGTGGTAAAACGAGTCTGGCTTAGGTGAAAGCATGTGCATCGTTTGAATCGATTGACCCGTTTTGACTAAAATATTATCTAATTCCTTTATCTTATTCTCAAGTTGAATTTGTTTATCAAGTAGCTCGTCTTCGTGTATTTTAAAATTAGACTTCAACCTTTTCTTTTCTTCTTGAAGAGAAGAAACGGTTGACTTTTCCTTTGAAAGCTGTTTATTTAAGTTTGAAATTTCCTCATTCAAAGCCGTTATTTGTTTACCTGAACTTAAGTGAAGTGCATTTATCCTTTTTGTAAGATACTGCTCTTGATAAACAGATTGTTGATAACACCTTTCATGTTTGTCATATTTTTCTTGACTAATTTCAAAACACTTTTCTTGATTTTTATATCTAGCAAGCTCAATGGTCAATTCAGCATTTGTTTCTTTCATTTTACGATTGACCGAGTTGACTTTCTCAACTTCAGCAACTAAATTATGAAATAATGATTCTTGGTACACACGTGTTTCCTCAACAGTTGCAGGATGTTGTTCTACTGTTCCCCTACCTTGTTACACGCTAGAAACCTCAGAAATAACATTACTATCATTCTGTGGTATTTGGTTTGGTTCGGGAATGGGCTCGAGTAGCTCAGTATACTGATCCTCTTGAGTAAACATATTAAATATATCATTATCATAATAATTTTTAGAGAGACGTACCTCAGCTGATTCGTCTGAGTCATAGATGAGAGCTTTGTCAGACTGAGTACCAGATGTTGATGCTTGCTGCAAATTATTCTCTAAAATGCAGTTCGCATTTGCTCTCTCAGTTTACTCACAAGCACCTGCAGTAGCCATGAAATCAAATTCCTTTTGAGTGTTTTGGATCCCTGCTTCTTTCTCTTAAGCAATCTGCAGCTGTTGCTGAAGATAAGCAACATCCCGTTTCTTTGGCTTTACTGTGCAGTTACTGGCATAATGACCCTCTCCTCGATAGTTGTAACACCTTATCGGATTACCATTGATACCATTAACATTACCCTCAACCGGTGTTGTAACAACATTTCCATTCCCATACTGATTTGCAATTTCTGAAACAACACTATGCCCATTCATATTTTCAACAATATGAATACTCAGATTCTGAACTGCATTTTGTCTCACCTGATTTCCAACATTGTCATCAACCATTTGCATCTTGATGTCTTGGCTCATGTTCATACCCGATTGAGCAATCTGACTATTGCAGGGGATTAATGAACTTCTTTGGTTGTTGTTTGTTGGTATGGCATTGACTTTGAATGCTTTAGCCAATAAAGCAATTTCCATGTTCATTGCAGTTGTGGGATCTGAACTGTCTTTGGGATCCTGCATTAGTTGTGGAATGTAGTTCATGTTGAATGAAGGTTATTGGACAAAGTTGTTGTTGGGTTGTGGATTTTGTATGTAGGTAATATGTGATGATTGATCTAGGTGGAACGGTGTCTGAGTGTTTGCCATTAATGCCAAAGGATCATGTGTGTTTGTAAGTCGTTGTGCTCTAATAGCATTGATGTCTTGTTGAGTCGACATTGCAAAGGTGATGTGAAATGATATGCAAGGATCTTAAGTAGGTAAAGTGATTTTGTTGTTGTGGATTGAAATCAATTAACTTTCATGGGATTTTACAAATCTATGATTTAAACCGAGAAAAGAAATGGAATCTTTTGCGGGATTTTACAAAATCAAGAAGAAACTATGAAACAATGATTAATTGTTGTTGAAATCGTTGTTATTGAAGAACATGAGCTTTTGATAACGATTGTTGAGCTAAAGCGACGAATGGTGCATAAACTTTCAACTTAAAATGAGTACCGGTTGATTAAAACTCAAATATGGACTAACGGTGCAATTACGTTTCACTTTGGAGGACTAACGGGTTGTTTTATAAAAATAAAGACTAACGGTGTAAAGTTGTTTTAACAAAGAGGGTTAATAAGCCAACTAAGGACGAATGATGAATTTAACTTGAAATCCAGGGACCAAAGGTGTAAAATTCGAATTTTTGTTAATAATTATAAACGATTCCCTCCATTTTGTTTTCTTGTTCGTTTAAATGTATGAATATGATAACGTTTTATATTTTAATCTCGCGGAGTCATACGGTTATCGTCGGTGAAAACCAAATATACCACGATGATCGAAAGAGGATCACGATCCCAATGGTAGTAGATATAAGTCTCGTAGTTAACCGACACTCGAAACCAAAAAACCCGAATTAACTTAAAACGTGTATAGTTTTGTTCTTGTGGACTTGCTAATTCGGTTCCTACACAATATTGCGAATTCGGTTCATGAAAGATAGTTGCGAGTTCGGTTGTCCTTGGAAACTGCGAGTTCGGTTAAACTTGTAAGTGTGTATCCGGTCAAGCTAGAAGTTGCGAGTTCGGTTGATGAAGAGGATGCGAGTTCGGTTGATGAAGAGGTGTTCGGTTTGCAAGAAAACTGGTTGTTCGGTGGTCCTTCAACGTGTACAATCGTCCTTGAGTTTGTCTTGTTGAGAAACCAACAAAAAACACCAACGTCCTTGCTCCTTAAAACTTGGATCTATGACACCTTCGTTTGTCTTCAACCGAGTGGACCACAAAGGACAATAAGCCAACCAAATAAGCTCTAAAATAAGCACTTCCACCATAATAAGCAACAAACTTGGAGAACAAAAATAAACTTGAAATAAGCTTGAAAGAGAACCGAAATAAGCTACTATAAAAACCCTTGTAAATAAGCTCAAATACTCATACGTTTTTCTCAAGCAGAACAAATATAATGAATTTAAATCAAACGCACTCTCCTGTTTGGTTGACCACAAACACAAGCGTTTTTATAAGATTTGAAAAAGCTTTTAACTCATTATCTCAAAAACAAATAATACTTCTTTTAAGACATTTATCTAGTCGTGACAACAAGGCAAAAAAAGATAACGAGATGTGAAGCCCAAAATAAGAAGAAAAATAACTGTATGTAAAATAAGCTCAAATATGAACTAAGCTAATAAGCCAAATCAATAAGCTATAAACCACCACAACGAAACCACTAAACCCAACTTTGGCTCTTGATACCACATGTTAAATGATATATTATTTCATCACCATAAACACAAAATAAGAGAAAAGATTTTAGAGAGAGAGAGAAAAAACCAGAGAGAGAATAAAAGAGAGAACGGTTACTTGTTAAGAAAAGAAATGAGAAGCAACACCCTCTCCACACTTGGAGAGGGCTTTATATAGTTACAAGAGATAAAACCCTAGATGGTTTGTTTGGGCTTTATGTTAGGCCGAACATAAAACAAATAGGCTTAAGTCCGTCATCTAGGCCCAATTAGCTTAAATGAATTCTCGTAAACTATGTTTTTCTTATACAAGGCTCGAGAATAATAATGACCATCACTTTATGTAAAAACACTGCTAACAAGTTGACCTGGTCAAATCGGTAATTACCGACTTGACTCGGTCTGAGTCATTTTCTGCATAAACCGGCTGAGGCAAAATCGGTTGAGTCAAAATTGGTAAGCGAGTTGCCTTATTTCTTTGCAGCGGTTTGGTAGCCTTTGGCGGCGAGTTGAGCTTCTGTCTTAGAAATTTGAAATATTTCAAACTCGGGATTTAATATCACTAAAACAAAATACGAATACGTTAACCTCACCACTTTTAACGTACACTCACTAATCATTGATCGATCAAAACATATCATATCATAATAATACAAGATGTCTAGTATGCAAGAAGACATCCAGTGTGCCGGTTCTGATACACGCCCACCAATGCTTGATAGAACAGACTTTGAATCTTGGCAACAACGTATACGTCTGTACTGTCTAGGAAAGGATAATGGAGAGAATATTATGAAGTCCATCAAAGAAGGACCATTTCATATGGGAACGGTCTCAGATGTTATTGCTGGAGGAACTGAGGGTGCAGTTCAACAAGGTCCAGTACGTGCTAGAGTCCTTAACGACCTTTCAGCTGAAGAAAAGGAAAGGTATAAAGCTGACATTCGTGCAACCAATATCCTACTTCAAGGTATACCAAAGGACATCTACTCACTCATCAATCACTATACTGACGCCAAAGACATTTGGGAAAACGTGAAGATGATTCTGGAAGGTTCTGAGTTAACAAAGGATGACAGGGAATCTTAGCTATACGATGAATTTGAACACTTCCGTAAAATCAAAGGAGAAACCATTCAAGGATACTATGTTAGGTTTACGAAGCTCATTAATGACATGAGAAACATCAAGATGACCATGCCCAGAATGCAGCTTAACTCAAAGTTTGTGAACAACATGTTACCTGAGTGGAGTAGATTCATAACTGAAGTCAAACTCAACAGAGGTTTGAAAGAGTCAAACTTTGATCAGTTGCATGCCTACTTAAAGCAACATGAGGTGCATGATAATAAAAACAGAATTATGATGGAAAGGTTTAGTCAACCAAATAATGATCCTTTGGCACTAGTATCGGACGCCTCAG
>BQNB010044882.1:0-44619 GCA_026074375.1 Tanacetum coccineum | reverse complement strand
ATTGAATTCTTCAAAATCCTCCAGTTAATCCTTGTTACCTGTCATGTGCCCTGAGCATCCACTATCAAATATACCTGTATCTACCATGTTCTTGAGTGGATGATCCTTTACATGAAAAAGAGAAATTAGTTTCTCTTAGGGACCCAGGACTGTATAGGCTTGGGTCTGCCTTGTGGACCTTTTGTAATCACAGTTCTAATAAAATTTGGTCCACCATTATAATTGGAGTTTGGTCTAGTGGGTCTCCAATTATAACCTGCCGAGGTCTTAACAACAGATCCCCAATTTCCATTTACAGCATAAGAATGAGACATTTATGTTGTATTTTTGCAAAAGGTCTTCTTACAGATGTATGTGATTTAGAAAAATGCCTTCTTTGATTAAATTGATTCACCTATGGTCTTTTAGGACTAAAGCTGTTTGAGGTCCTGGTAGGTACTGGCTGTCTAACAGTATTATCATTAGAATTAATAGTATTAACTCTAGGCCTAACAGAATTAATATTTGTCCTACCAGTATTAAGTTGTACTGGTCTAGGAACAAATTGATTAGCAAGATTAATCCTGTCAGCATTAGTCCATACTGGTTTTGCCACCCTGTTACTAGTATTAAAAACCCTTTGTTTCTTAAACTCAGCCTCTCTTGCCATTTTCTTTTCATAATAGTCACAATCTTTGATCAAATGGCTTAGATTACCACAAACAAAACATTTCTTCTTTTTGAAAGAGTAACCTTCCCCTAGTTCTCTTTCCATCATTGCATTCCAATTCTTCCTGTTAACTTTAGGTGTTTCTTGATCTTTGATTGGTTGCCTAGGAGTTTTTATGTGTGTGACACAACAAGGTTTGACCTCTTTTGATTTTGGGGCAGACACACCTTTTTCATTTGTTGTAATAGGTTTAGACACATACACTTCTTGAGGTACTCTTGAAATCTCAGATTCAAGATCAACAGAATGTTCAGAGGAAGTTCCAATAGATCCTACACTGTCATTAGATTGACAGGTAGAACATTCACTGGATCTATCATCTGATACATTGGGTTCAGGCTCTTGGGGTCCCTTTTTACCATAAACATACAAAGACTCATCAATTTCTTCTTCTGGTTTAGGAGTATAATCTCCACTTAAGGGATGTGAAACACCTTTAAAATCATTAGTTTTTACAAATCTATTGTACAAAGGTTTTCCAACTGAGTCATCTTCTGTACAATTAAAAATAGAAAAATTCATTTCTTCCTTATAACTTAGAACCTCATTCTTTGATTTTATTTCATACCCTAAGCCAATTTTACTACTTGAACTCATGCCAGAATTAATTAATCTCCAAAGATTCTTGGAAGAATCTTTCCATGAATCTAATGTTTTCTGCAATTGTTCCTTTTCTTTTACAGCTTTCATTCCAATTCTCCTATATTTTTTAAGCTTTTCATCTTTTTCATATATTTCATTTGCCTGAAATGTAAGCTTTTCATTTAGAGAAAGTTGCTGTTTTTGAAAAGTAACAAGTTGAGCTTCTAGTTTCTTAACAGCTTGACTATAGGCAAGTATTTGTGCTTCTTGATCACCTAACTGATTCATTTGTTCATCACACAGTGTTTTAAGGGTATTGTATGAATCAATGCAAGTTTTAGAACACAAAGATACCTCACTACTGGAGCTGATAGCCATGAGTGCATGATTTGTCTCTTCATCTTCAGTATGTTCTCCCCAATTGACAATACCATCATCCATTGTCAGCAAGCCCATCTGATTCTTCTCTTGCTTTCCAGCTTCTTGGTGTTGATAAAAAGAGTCTCTCTTCTTCTTTCCATCATGTGTCCCCTTTGCTGTACATTCCCTAGCAAAGTGACCAGTGTTGTGACAATTGAAGCATTCAAGCTTCTTTTTGTCAAAACCAACAGGTGTTTTTCCATCAACACGAACTCTCCTTCCTGTTTTCTTATAGAACTTCTTCATTCGAATAGCAATCATTGCTATCTGCCAGTTTATGTCCATCTCTTCAATGTCCAAGTCATCAATCTGTTCCAGGTCTTCATGAAGCAAGTCCCAGTCCTCTGATTGTTTGGCAAAGAGGGAATAAATAACTTCATCAGCAAAACCAGCAAGAGCTTCTTTTTCTGGAATATTGGTTGAAGAAGTAGAAGGAGTGCAAGTACTGTAGGCACCAGTAAAACCAGACTTAACCTTATTAGTGCTGCTTTTGCTTTGTGAAACAAAAGCAACATTTTGAGCACTTGAAAATGTTTTTGAGGCACCTTGGATTTCCTGCTCAAAAACCCTAAGGTTATTGTACAGATCATCAATAGATAAAGTATCAACATCTGGTTTAGTTCTCGTAGTTATTGCCAGATTGGACCATGCTGGGGGCAAAGATTTGAGAAACTTATGATTTACATCCTCAGTTGATACTTCAGCACCAAGAGCTTCCAACTGTGAAAGTAATTGTTGGAATCTGTCATATCCCTTTTCTAACCCTTCTGAACTGGATATTGTAAATGCTTCAAATTGTTGTTTAAAAATAGCCTTCTGCATTTTCTTTGAATTTGCATTACCACCAAACCTAGTTCTAATGGCTTCCCAGATTTCTTTTGCATCATCCATTCCATGAAATCTTCTCATATGTTCCTTGGGAATAGCCATCAACAAGATATTCTTAGCCTTCCTTTCCTTTTCAACAGCTTGAATTTTTGCAGCAGTTACTGGTGGAAGTATTCGAATAACACCATCTTTTCCAGTTGAAATTCTCTTCTTGGAGTTTCCATTTTGAATTACCTTCCAAACATCATAGTCAATGTACTCAAGGTAATGCTCCATCTTCATAGCCCATATATCATACTCCTCCTTCTTCAAAATTGGGAGTTTGATATTTGAGATAGCAGATGTTTAAGGAATCACCCGTTGTTGTTTAGGTGCAGCACTAGTGTCTGCTGCATCTTCATGGTTTGATGCTTCATCATCACTGAGATGTTGAGAGAACTCATCATTAGCAGGTTGAGACATTTGTAAAGATATGAAAGAGAGTGTTTCTTTATGGTTCTAGTAATTCTTCTTACTTAGAGTCCCTCTATTGGCTTTGATACCACTTGTAGGTCCTTGGTTTTAGATCTATATTGCCTTTGTAAGACAATAGCTAACTTGAATAAATCCAAATCAACTATGTGAGAGACACTGACTATGAATACCAAGTGTTAATGCGGAATCTTAACACAAGTATTAAGAAGAACACAATATAATACTAACTTTGCTATTGATTTCTATTAAGCTTCAATGCTACTATTTGTTATATAAAACTCTATGCCGTAGGGTTCCTTTTATACACCAAGGAAACCCTAAAAGGCTATACAAAACGTGTGAAAGGATAATGCATATCCTTTCCTAAGATATCTCCTAAGATATCTCTAAGATAACTATTATCACTATTCTATTACTTAAACAGACTTAACTAAACACGACCAGTACTAACTATAGTACTGCCACTCTACCAGTACTAACTATAGTACTGCCAGACTTAACTTAGTACTGCCAGAACTAACTAATACTACCAGACTTAACTGTTATACTACCAGTATTAAGTCTTTTACAATATATTTCCCAACATCAAACATGGCAAATCAGAACGGTAACTTTATTATCTTCTTTTTTTTCCTTATTTCCTATTTTGCTTATTTTTTAGCTTCTCTGCTAATGTGTGTCCATTATATGTTTTTTTTCAAGCTTAACTGCTCATATGTGTTGCTGTGTGTTGCTTATCTGCTTATGTTTCTTAGAATGATAACCTTTTTCGAATCCCCTTATATTCTTAAACACATATATAGCAGTTTAGGGGTGTTTGGATTAAAAAATTAGACCCATATGCATTAGCCACATTATGAAGGAGTGTTTGGGAATTCATTGTGAAAACCAAATAACTGATTTTGATCTTGCTAAGGATATTAGGATAGGTAGCAACCCATTCCTCAGGCCATACCCAAACACCATTTTGCTGTCAACATTAGTCAGAGCTTTAATTGAAAAGACTTTCTTAAGTATGCATAGCTCAGACTTTGTTGTTAACTTGTAGAAAATATTATTGTGAATTTAGATAGTAGCTCAGACAACAACAACTCAGACTCATATAGCACTTCTCAAATTAGCACTTCCGAGGAGATAGATTATGTAACCGCCCGAGATTTCGACATTATGACGATCGCGAATTCCGTCGTCAATAATATTATTTTAATATTTATTATCAAGTATGATCGAAAGTCGACATTAAAATTTTAAATTTTTATTTACCCGAATAAATATATTCGTGTTTCATTGTGAATGATTTGGAGAAATTTTTATTTTCGTCGACTCGTAAGTCGAACCGAGACCGCGTGTGGGTTACACGTATTGGGCATCATATAAATTATGACGCGCCCCGTTAATTTCAAATTTGTATTAATGAATAATTATTTCATTTTCGTCATCTTTTGACCGTCTTGGCAAAAGTCGTTGATTTTGGCTATGTCACGAGCCGTGCTCAGGATTTATTTCATTTGAGCGATTTAAGATTTTATTATCTCATATTTTATTTCGGAAGTAAATTATTTTGTTTTAGTATTTTACGACCCTTTTCTCGCGTTTAGCCGAAGCCGAGTCAAAAACTTTATTTCTACACGATTTAACATTTTTAATAAATGTTTTAACTAAATTAAAATTTTGACGAAAGAATTTTTTTTTTTACAAAACAATAATCCTGAGCCGGGATGGTCGGTTTTTATTTAAGTAAAACATTGACGTGTAAAAAATATAAAGACTAAATGAGAGGAGGACCATTTTTGCCAAGTGACTAAACTAGGCAAGTATAAAAACAAAATTTTATAACATTTTCATTCATTTTTACTAGAACAAAAGTGTGTAGTGTGTGTGTTTCACCAACCGGCCACTATGACCACCACCGGAAAAGTTTTTCGACGTCGGAAACCGCCATCGCCGCCGCCGAAAACCGCCGCGTCTCCGGAAAAAGTGACATGTACAACGATCAATCTATATTTTCCGAATCCCCTCGTCATTTTCTACGCATCTATCCAATAAAATATAGCATGCAACAAGTATTTTTTGAGTTAGAATCCGGGTTTGATTCTTGAAGTTTCTGTTTAAAAGAAGTGCTTAATATAGCATTGTAAGCGTTTATTTTACTAGTTTTATAATAATTTTGATAAATGCATGTGATGTAATTCGATTGAATCTTGGTTTGGTAAATTAGAAATAAATATGGGTGATGAAATAGGGCTAGGTTGATAGTATTTTGAGGTTGTCGGAAGCCAAAAATGTGGTTTCGATGGGTTTTTAAAAATGTATTTTCGAGCAGAAAGTTCGGCACGCAAAACGAGGTCCGAAAATATTTTTAATCTGATTTTTGATTGAAAAATATGGAAGAGGATATTTTTACGAACGTTTCGGTAATTTGAACGTCCCGTAACTCCTAATAACGAAGAAGTTATGACCGATCGAAGTTAGAAAAATTATGTATAAAAATGACAGCTATTTGCTAAAATATGCTTGCTGATGCGATTTTCAACGGACGTTTTGGACACTTTCGAGTCCGTTTCAGCCTTCCGGCGAAACACGAAAGTTGTCCGGAATGACGTTTTACATAAAATCTCTTTTTGGTCAAAGTCACGAAAATGTGATATAACGGGTCAAAACCGATGGTCAAACTGCTGCGTTTTTATTGAAATTACAAGTTACAGCAGAATTGAAAAAGGACATTTTGGTCATTTTCTATCGAGATTCAAGTCTCGGCCAAAACTAAAAAGTTGTCCGAAACATCGTTTCGCATAAAATCTATTTTTACTCCGAGTCGTGAAAACGGGATCTAGTGGGTCGTTTGACGCGAGTCAGATTTGGGTAAAAATAAATATAAGTGTAAAGTCAAGTGTTGACTTTAAAAAAAAAATCTAACAAGTCATATAAGACTTATGTAATTTTTAATAAGGTAATAAATACCATTTTAACTAATGAAAATAGTATTTGGACTTAACATATTATTACACGGAGGTGTTACTAAAAATAGGAACTTTTGTGATTAAAAAAGTGTAAACTCCTAAAAATGGAAGGTTAGATGTGTAATAATTAAACATAAGAATGTAAATGAGATAATAAGTATTAAAATATACTTAAATGACTGAACTTGCCAAAAATATTAATTTTTCCGAAAATAGTAACTTTCTAAAAATAGAAAGTTACCAAAAATAGAAAGTTTTCAATCAAGTCACGTAAGATAAAACGTGAGGAATAATTATAACTCAATTGAATAGGGTTTTGGGATTTAGGTCGCGCAAGTGGATTTCTCATCACATGTATGTTTTGATATATATGTATATATATATATATATATATATATATATAATAAATTAGTATATTATATTATATATTTATTTATATTTTATATTTGTATATTTTACCGTGACGATGTGTGCATCGACAGTTGTACATTGTGCACATTATAATTTAGCGGCATAATTATAGGTCGCGGTTGTGATCGTTGTTGATACATTATGTGCTTATGTGGACTGTTGATCGTGGTCTTCGATCAAGGTGAGTTCATAGCCTCGCATTTAATTCTTTTTATGTTTTAAAAACCCGCGAGGGAGATACATGCTTGTTTTAGAAAATCGAACACAGGTGATTTTATTATGTGAACGTTGCTATGAGTGTATTGTTGTGGCCCTTCCTTCATGAACCGTCAATCACCGCTAACCGGTGGACGCTAATGCAATAATAATAGATCTATTTTGGCCTAACGACCTGTCCGGAGTGTGTTCCTTGCGAGGGCATACGGAGACATATTGTATTTAGTATTGGGAGTGTTATCACTCCGGGTTGGGCACAGTTAAGGTTCGGTTTGTGGCTCTAGCATCGTTGTGATTGTTCTATGAACTAAATGTTTTGCTATGCTTGTGTTCAAAAGGATTGTTTATAAACTCTATGAATTCACTCAACGTTTTCGTTGACTTTTTAACATGTTTATCTTAGGTATATGCTTGCTAGCTTGGATGTGATGGAATGCGGATATCGAAGGACGTGGACTTGGTGAACTTTGCACATATGATAAAATGTTTTCTTTTAAAGAAACTTAAACATGTTGTGGATTATTTTAAAATGAGTTGTTATTAAGTTATTGGGACCTTGTAACTCTGATCTTTTTAATAAAAATTGAATGTCGTTTACCGTGACTCGTGAGCTTATATTATGAAGTAGCACCCCAATGTTGTATTCTGCTACGTTGTAAATTTGAGGGTGTTAGAGATTGATATCAGAGCAATAGTCATAGCGAACTTGGTCGTTTTTCAAAACCTAGACTATGACTATTTTCGAAAAAATTTCACGAGTCGTTCACCGATGTCCGATATCCGCGCGCGTAATCCTTCCCGATCCTTTATGTGCTTTGTGATAGGCCTTTGTTTGTATACTTTATACCGAGACAAGTGCGTTACGCTTGGTATAAATAGTAATTATATATATACGATATTCGTTCTACGACGAACCGCTATATATATATATGCCTTTCGATCATCGCTACACGCGTACATTCGAATTGTACTACTGATATTATGTAATGGTGTCGCCATTATGATATGATATGATTAATTTAGTATATGTGTAATATATATATATATATATATTACGATATTATATAGATTTGAGGCTTGGTTAGATTTTTGTGGTTGTGTTTCGGTTTGGTCGTTGTGGTTTGAGCCGTGACTGAGGAACCAAAAGCCCAGCTAGGAAACAAGAAGAACAATTTTGTTGATCATTTCTTGGCATTTGTAGTATCTGTGAGCCTTTCTAAAAACCTGCCTTTGATTTTACTTTTCCTTGTGGATTATGCATGCATTTTAATTTTATACTTTGGAATCCATGTGAGATTACGTTTAGTGTATATGTATAATTGTGGAAGGATTTTTGGTTTGAGGCGTTAGTGGACGGAGATAGGTTAGTTAGGCGTAGTTGTGAAGTTGTTGTGTTGAGAAAATGGCGTTTGGGTGAATTTTGGAATGGGTCTTTTAGTGCAGAATTTACATCGCCTCTTTTGAGTGTCGTAAAAATGTTGAAGTTCAGTTTTGATTTAAGAAAGTCGAAGAGCTTGTTTTGATGGTCGTTTCCATATATGGATCGTTTCGTAACTCCTAAAAACGAAGTTTTTACGGTCAAACGAAATCTAGAAAAAGTTTTATAAAAATTCAGCTTTTAGTAAAAATTAGTTGCTGTCAGATTTTAAAAGAGGCATTTTCGTCACTTTCGGGTCCGTTTCGGCCTTCGGCCGAAACATGAAAGTTGTCCGGAACGTCGTTTTGCATCAAAATGCTTTAGAGTCCGAGACGTGAAAATGTATTTTTGAGGGTCGTTTTGGACGGGTCAGAATTGGGAAACTTAACATTATATTAATCGATATTAACGCTTTAGGATATCCGAAATTTCCCGAAATAGAAACTTTCTAAAAATAGAAACTTTCTAAAAATAGAAAAACTTCCTAAAATGTAAAACCTTCTAAAAATAGAAACTTTTCGAAAAAGTGACGTAAAATTTATGACGAAGAAATGCTATCAATGAGAGTGACTTATTAAGTAAAACGTAAGGCGCACATATGGATTCCTAATATTATTGCTTATATGGTATAAATATATATATGTAGTAAATTGTATTTTACTTATGCAATCTATGCATCTTCTACTCGATCTGTATTTCTTCTAATCACGGACCACCATATTATAGGTCATGGTTCGAGCACGTTGGATAGAGCTCACTGCTTTAGAAAGAGATCATCACTCTACCGGGACCTCAGTAGTCCTGTCGTTGGTTCACTTATGACTTGTCCGTTGTATAGGACCATTTTTGTATAGATCACTAAACTGCTAGTGCCAGTTAGTAAAGTTATGCTACCAGGTGTATTTTTGTCCTCTACATAAACACCGCAGCCTTTTTCTTTTCTATTATTGGGAAACATGTTGTGGAATGTACTAGTAACGCGAAAAACAAATGGAGGATAAACCTTTTGGGATATATGTCTATACTATTTGGGGAGCGTATGTACTACCCCTGGCTTCATTATGGAGATTATGATCGTATTCACTTCAGCCCTTGTGATGATGCTCATTGTTCATTTCATGATATATTTGTAGAGGTTGTAGTTACCTCGAGACACTTGTCGTATCCTGAATATTTTGACTCCTAGTATGGATAATTTCAACTACCAAATATATCGTTCTTTTACTTCATTCAACTGCACTGATTCTTGACTTACTACTCCTTGTACTTGCAATGATCCTTAATTCCCAACCCACCTTAGCGTCATTATGAACAATTTAATTCAAAAATATATATTAATATATGAAATGTTTTATCGAACTAAATACCAAATTGCGTCGATTTTTTTTCCACAAGAAGACAAAGCAAAAATATGTTTCCCAAAAATGAATGAACAATAGTTGATGTGTTTCTCGAAATGATGGTAAAAATAATTTCCCATTTCTATATCAATTGATTTACTTATTTTCAAGAATAGGTCAAAAACTTTCATAATCATATGTGATGTGTAGTAATCAAAAAGTTCTATTTTTGGCAGGGACGAATGTGTCGTCCCTCGGTCCTCAATTATGCATAGCCTAGCTAACTATGCATAATCTGGGAAGAGCCACGCTATGTCGGATGTGTCGTTGCTTGGTCCTCAATTATGCATAGCCTAGCTAACTATGCATAATCCGTGAAGAGCCACGCTATGTCGGATGTGTCGTTGCTTGGTCCTCAATTATGTATAGCCTAGCTGTGTGTGAGCTCGATAAATCCACGGATGGAACCCGGGCCAGTGACGATCGTGCCTGGAGAACCGTGAAGAATGCTCAGGGTTTGATAATATAAGCAAACTTGACCATTTGATAGGGTATGGATCCGCGTGTGAGCACTCTACGATGATAGGGTATGGATCCGCGTGTGAGCACTCTACAATGATTGGGTATGGATTCGCGTGTGTGAAGCACCCTATCGATGATGAAAAATCTATTTTGATATGTCATCCATGGCTTTGTAGCCCGTGACCATTCCTATAACTTTAAAAACTTTCTTAGGCCTAGATTTAGCCGGAATTAAGTTGAAGATTGTTGTTAATCATGGCTTGGCTATTTAGCAAGCATGTGTTAACGTGATTGAACTGATTAATTGGCATGGCTTGGCTATATAGCAAGCATGTTGTTATGTGATTATATGTGCTTAATGATAAGTACTTTGTTTTGATTAATGTCGTAGTGCTTTCGATAGAGTTATGTATACTCCAAGTGATTTCCGCATCAATGCGCTCTCTTTCAATTTGCATGGCTTGTCGGTTAGGAGCATGCGATTATGTGATTCTATACGCGTGATGATAAGCGTCTTATTTTGAATAATGTTGTAACACCTTCGATGGAGTTATGTTCACTCCAGACGATTTTTATAATGACGTGATCTCTTTTAACGAGACCCGTTGGTCTATAAGGTTTTGATTTGAACCGGTGTATCATCGATGATTTTTGAATTAATGTACGCTTTAAAATTCTTCCAAAGGCGCCCACATCCCTGTGCCATGATTTGAGAGCATGTTAACCGTTCGAGAATGGCATCTTTTACTTTTACCAATTTCAATGAATTTGGGACAAATAAAGAAATGAATTAATATCGCCGGGAACGTCGCTTCCTAAAGGAGGGAGAATGTGACAGACCGGAATTTTCAGAACCTTAAATAACTATGTTACGACACTCTAACTTTCGAGTTTGACTTGAACTTTTATCGTTTTAGTTGTATTTTTGACTCTTTTATCAGATCAAAAAAAAATAAATAAATAAATAAATAAAAGACTATTTTATAATAAATCAGAATTCTACTACATAATTTTCATTTATAAAATTTTTATCCATTTTTTTTCTAATTCATCCGGCTTGAAAGACGAGAACAACGCGTACCGACACGAAACTAATTAGATTTCTATTTATTTATCGTAATTTATTTAATAATATTTAATAAATTATTTTACATTTTATTTAAAAACGTTGGTTGAAAACGCGAACATTTAAATTAAGATTTATTTTTCGGACATAGAGTCTAAGATACTAATACTCCTTAAATATAAACAATTTTAAATAAACGTTTACAAATATTTATTTGAAATATAGTCATTAAATACTCCATTTTCATAGAAAAATAATTTGAAAAACAATGGCGCAAGTTTCGTCTTTTAAATCATCCGTTAACTCGCCCAAACTAGACCCGAATCGTTATTTAACAAAAATTACCCAAAGGGTTTCACTTCAATCCCCTAGTATATTTTCATTTTTAACCCCAACTATTAGAACCGTCTCTATTTCCTTTTAAAACCTTTAAATATAAACAAAATTAAACCATTTTCTCATTTATCACCAATCATACACACACGAGAACCCTAAATCACCCCCCTCTCCTCTCCAAAATATCTGGCGCCTCCATGGCATTACCGGCCACCATAATTACTCCACCATCCGCCACCTTACATCCCTCGCTCCTCTCACATAAATCCACCATAGCGAACCATCATGCACTTTTATCCAGTCGCCACCAGGCTGTGTGCGGACTGTGGTGGCCGGATCACCACCACAGCTGGCGAAACAACTCCTAAGAACGCTCCAAAAAAAAACCTTCGATTTCTTGCCTAGTTGTTCATGCATGGTGTTTATCAATCGATGTATTTCGAATTAAAATAATTTTGTGGTTTGATTTGGTCATGATTTTAGTCGAATAGGGCTTGTCCGCCCGCCAAAGCCACCATCATGGTGCCGGTCGGACGATGTAACAGCCACCACAGCCGCACCATTGGTGAGTCGGGCTGTGGCAGCGTAACCCCTCGGGGTGCCTCGCTGCGCTCAGCCGATTGACGTCACCGCTGTGGCGGCGGCAAAGCCACCACAGCCGCACCATGGTGGTGTCGGGCTTGTGGTGGTGATTCCTCTTTTTGCTAAATTTATTTCTTGTAATTTATTTCCGGTCATTTATTGATTTCTCCGATGTGAAATCGTGGTTAAACAATGGCTTCAGATTTGTATCATGTAAATCTGCCATTAGGGGCGTTTGGATTTGTGGATAACGGCCCATATAGGAGTGTTTGTTTATGAGTTTATGGCCTATTAGGGGTGTTTGGGACAGCAGCCCCTAAATAAGGGTGCGTTTGGTTTTACTTATACTTGTTATTTTTGTAAACTTGGATGGTTATAAATTTTGATACAAGAATAATATTGATGCATTGATTGATAAAAGTGGAAAAATTATGTATTTTTATATACATGGAAACGTTGTATAAACGGCAAGGTCATGCTGAAATTTCTAAAAATTTATATACTTGGCGCTTTCACTAAAACTTACATTATAATATAAAACCGATAAAATGACTAAATAATAATCGTAGGTTATTACATATATATACTATATCAAAACCCGATAAGAAAAAGGATAATTAACTTATAAAATATTATTTTTGTAAATAAAAACTTTATTTGCTTAAGTTATAACGATAAAACCTACGTGTACATTTATTAATTAAACTTTCACGTTTATACTTTATTAATTAAACCCTTACGTTTACGTTCGTTAGTAAAACCGTTACGTTCACACTTATTAAATGAATCCTTAATGAATTCTTTAGTAATTTCCGAACGCGTTTCGAATAATATTGTTTAAATTTAATATCTCACTTTTCTTATGTATATAATAATAATGCTTGTAAAAAATTGCATACCTAATAATAACACTTCTTCGAAATATTTGCCTTTGGTTATATAATTCTCAACATGAATTATACGCGTTCGTTTTCATATGTAATGTATAATGGGATATACATTACATAACTTTGTTTTAATCATTTTGTTTATTTTATTTGGTCAAACCGACCAAATGTCATAATTTGGAAATTGGAGTCTTTTATATAACAAACATACGTATTATATATTATATTATATATATTTTTGAGAGTGAATTTTATCAAGGGTAACTTGGTAACTTTCTTAATTACTCTTTTAAAAGTATTATATTTTATATATATTTAACGTATGTAAAACTGCGAATCACCCAGCCTATGGGAATAGAGCAAGCTAATCAAATCACCTGGACTGAGTTAAAAAGGCTTCTAACAAACAAGTACTGTCCTTGAACTGAGATCAAGAAAATAGAAGATGAATTTTATGGTCTAACTATAAATGGAAGTGATCTCAAGACTTATATTAGAAGATTCCAAGAATTAGCAATCTTATGTCTAAACATGGTGCCGAATTCTGAGAAACTTATGGAAGCTTTCATTGGGGGACTACCGCAAAGCATTAAAGGAAACATTACTGCCTCGAAGCCTCAAACTTTGGAGGAAGCCATCAACATATCCCAAAGGTTAATGGATCAGATAATAAAGCGTGATTCTGTACAAGAAACCAAACGAAAACTTAAGAATAAAGGAAACATCGTCAACAACAACTATCAGAATAACTACAACGATAACAACCGTAACAATGATTACCATCGATAGCAGAATAGAAGACAAAAAATGTTTAAGATTTATACTGCCACCAACGGATATACTGGAAACCGTCCTTTGTGTGAAAGATGCACCCTACATCACATAGGTCCTTGTACTGTCAAGTGCCGGACTTGCAACAGAGTAGGTCATCTGACCAAGAACTGCAGAAACAAAACCACTAGAAACAATCTACAAACGGTATCCGTAACTTGTAATGCCTGTGGAAAGAAAGGACATTATGCGAATCAGTGCTCAAAAGCAAATAACAGGGCCACAAGAAAGCATACTTAGAGATGAGCTTGCTACTCTAGAAACAACTCTCGAAGATATTCAACTCTCATCAGAATCTTCTTCAATCTGAAAACACTAATCATCAAGCTACAATCCTTGTCGTTTGTTACTTTTATCTTACTACAAGATACTTAGCATAAGTATCAACTCTTTTTCATATGTAAAGTTATCCATGAGATAATAAAGTGATAATTCTGTTACGTCTTGTTATCTGATGATATCAAAACTCAACATCATTTGTCGATTCTATTATGTTCAACTCTGAAACATAAATTATCATCCTCGACTATATGGGCGTCAGTACACATCTCAATATTTTCTTACTTTTCATGATCATACCATATTTTCCGTATCATGTTTTTATGCTTAGGTAAGACGATTTATGATCATCTTATTGAAATGAATTAGGTCACTTCTTCATTTGAATAAGGAAATTATAAATCTCTGAACTATGAATTTATAATCTCTCGCCTCAGTATACAAGGAGTTGAACGCTTCTTTTTGTATGTGACTAATCTATAAATAAGTAGGATTTAGGATATAAAACATACGTTACAAACAAGTTTCTTTCTATCCATTTGTAAAACAATCCCTTTATCATTTCATTATTACTTTATTATATTATTACCTTCATATCGTTCATTAAAAATCTGTATCTCACGTAATTAGCAACTCTCTTCAAAAATTCTTATCTTCCTTGACACACTTTATTCATTGATCTCGTTTAGAAAAATTCGTATTATATTCTGCCAACTAATACAAGGAAACACACAAGAATCTTTACATAATGTCAAATAATTTGCAAATACCATAGGTATGAGATTTTAACAAGTACTTGTGATAGCATTCTTATTTCGATGTTGAACTTTTAAAGGCTAATGAATATAAGATTCTTTACGAAATCACAAGTAGCACATAGAAAGAATGGTGGCCCATGAACCTACAGGTTTCAGAAATCAAAGTATTTCATCACCCAGGTTCTCATCAGAATCTGAAGAAATTTCTTTAGCTGTCATAAGAGGTGTAATCTTGGAAATAAGTAGAGTGTGAAAGGAGGTAATTATTAATATGGTGGCAACATTATTATTAATGCATCACAAATGTGAACTTTGAATTGATTAACTAAATTCATTCCCAGTACTATTTCTTAAACAATACCACTATAACTTTCAATAAATTCGGGACGGGTTTTCTGTATGGGTGGGTGTTATAACAACCCAGAATTTCATCAAATGCTAATTCAATCTATTTTTACTATGATCATAATTTTCGCGGGGAAATTTTTCATTTTATTACTTACTTGCATTATCATATCTCAGTTTGTCATAACTAATGTAGGACAAGATCACGCATCTATCTATGACATCTATCTTTCATAATGTAAAGCAAACATTATACATGTCAATGTCTATTTTCATCATATTCTTATTACAAGGTACATTATTCCTATAATGTACTATTCGCAACGTTATATCAAAACAGGCTTTAAACCGTTATCGTATGTCTCTAAATCCTAATTTCATGAAGGGTTAAAACATCTAAAGTGAATTAACAAGCTACTAAAAGTCATTGTACAAGAATATAACCATCTCATTTGGAAATATAAATCTCTTCACAGTCAAAGTACTAGTCTCTAAAGCTCAATGTACAAGTCATTAAGCATGATCTCTAAAGTAGCCGTTTTACCTCCATTTTCATTCTCATCTATTCACTATCACTTGTGATCAAGCTACTACACTCAATATACAATGTGTAAACACTAATTATTCTATTCATAAGCTTTCATACACATTTTACACTCAAAACCCTAATTCAAAAGTCTGAAACCCTAACCCGAGCAAAATAGTAAATCATGACTCGTTTCTTGGTTTTTATCCATCATAACCCTAAACCACACTTAAATAAGTTGAAATAAACTTATTTTACAATAATATCAATCAATATTCATTCATTATTCGTCATTACGCGTCCATCATTTTTACTTCACTTGTACCTAAAACATATTCTTAGAAACCTAATTGCACCCTAAATGATCATTTGGACACGTTTACTCATTTTAAACCATTCTATTCCCAAATAACCAACCAAGAAGTCATTGTAATATCCATAATAGTTGTTTAAAAAACTTAATCCATAATTAACCATCTTGGTTAACAATGTATTACGAGAATTACTAGATAGAAAACCATAAAAGCCGTATTGAAACCTAATTCAAGTACGGTTCATTCTTTCAATTTTCAACCCATTTTAACAAAAAACAACTATCAAACTTCATTGATAATACTTTTATTTAAGCTCTAGGATTTATCTCCTCATTCTTAATTCAAATGTATGCAAAATATAAAACCAAGGAAAGTCAAGAAAACCCTAACGAGCCTAGTTAGACTGTGACCCCATTTCTTTATTCTAATCCGTTTTAACTCAAACGAATGCTAATATTTGCTAATTACATTAATCACAGACATTGAACACCTATTTAATCATTCCTTAATCATTTATAAAAAATGTACCTGTTAAACTTGTGAAGAAACCGTCGAACCCAAAATATACCGGTTTGGTCTATGACCATTTTACCCCTCTAAATTGCTGCTCATGTACAAATGACTCCACAAAGACTCTTCTAGAAACCTTCAAGCGCTTTGAACCTCCTTATTACCTTTCGTTGGTCAAAATAATAAGCACATGAACCCTCATGGACTCATTTTTCAGCCGCGGCTGATAGTACTACAACAAACACCCTTCTAGTTGTTTCTAACATCCATTGATATCAATCTATACTCAGACCCTAGCTTCACCATTTCATGTACTAGACCTGAACAAGTGTCTCACATCAGATTTCATAAGTTCCTTTAACCTCCTTGATCTCAAAACTAGTATAAATATGAGCTTAGAAACCTTCACTTTCATTCTCATCCCCCACTTCACTCCTCTATAACCCTTATAGGCAAGCAATCTTTGCCCCCTTTATGTTCTAGGATCATTAAAATAAGTTCAAGAAAGTGAAGACCTGAATTATTGAAGCCTCAGATGTCAGTTACAAGGCGTAGAGTGGAATGCTACAAAACAAACCCTTTTCCACATTTTTGATCATTGAAGCTCAAACCCAGGTTTTTGAATGTTATACTTCTGATACTACACTCTTATAAAATATGATCTCCTTAAATATACTATTGTTAGTTTCTTAATCAATTCATGCTCATTTTCCCATTTCTGATACCAAAAACCGTACAAAGAAACCGCTAAATTTCGCGTTTTTTTAAAACTAAATTTTTGTAATGGTTTAAATATTGTTTTAATTATCATAGCATTCTTAAATAATGTTAAATATAACACTTTATTGATATTGAAGGAATTTAAACTTATAAACCCGCGCGTTTACGTTTGATGAAACCCTAATTTGTACCCGTTTTGCTTCCTAGCTTAAACTGAACTCGTTATTTTAAACTTGTGCTTGCGTTAATACTTATATTTTAGGTTATTATAACTTTTAAATGTTATTGTAATGTTTAAATAATCTTGCATGGCAATTTGACTGTTTGTAATTATAATACATGCAGGGGTATAATATCATAACTTTTCTAAAAAATAATACTAGAAGGGCTGATTGTGCATTTTATCAATGTTATAAATATAGGGGTCTATTATGTACTTTTTCAAAGTCCAAGGTTTCTTGTATATCTTTTCAATTGAGGACCAAAGTCGTAAAAATGCAAACCCTAGGGGTCTACTTGCAATTTTCCAAATCCTAGGGTCTAAAATGTAAACATTTGACAAAAGTATAAATAACACTTACAAAACATTGTACAGGACATACTTTAATTAATGCTTAACGTGCTTAACATTTCTAGTATTGAATAAAACATTAATAACCGTTTAATTTCGGTAGCTATTTGTACCACAATACTAGGGAGCTTCTATATTAAGAGGTTTCATCTTGGTTTTACGTTGACTGGAGTTGTTGGGTTTACATTTTAGCTGCCATAGCTCATCAAACGTTAACTGAATTGACTCTGAATTATGATGGCAGAACGGTGATACTATAATTCCAAACTCTTCAATCAAACTCATAACTCTTAAACCAAAGTTCTAAGACTTAACATATTCTACTCAGGTTGTGTGACGTGGCTGTTTATTATCATTTCATTATATCAACATTCCCTGGTTAAGATTGTGATAAGGTCATCAGCTTTCATTCTGAAATATTTATTGCATCTACATATCAAGTGAGTTCATAGCCTCGACTTTCAATCTTTTGAATGTTTTATAAACCCGCGAGGGGGATACATGCTATAAACTATCTTTTCAAACTATTCTTTATTCTGTTTTGTAAGGTTCATAACCTCGCATTTTTATTTTCTTGGTTATTTAAACCCGCGAGGGGGATACATGCTTGCTACCAAACTCTTGTTAATATAATCGTTTATTTTTATAATAGTGTTGATTAATTTTCAAAGACTTTTACATGCTTTAAACCAGGTATACCAAGTGTTTTAACAAGTTATATGTATCTGTACCACTATTTTCAATATGTCTAAGTTTACATTATGCAAAGTCCCTCAATTATCAGCGGGACTATTAATCACTTCTTTTTTGGGTGACGCATATATTGTAGATAGATCTATCGGATTGACGAATCATGTTTAGTGGAAGGTAACAAAACAATATATTTGAATTTCATATAGTATAGGCATTTACCTACATCGAGGGCCATTATCTTCTCTCTATATATATATCACATTCATTTTGGGTATATATATACACTGTCAGTTTGTGTGCCATGAGCTTAGACCAGATTATATATTATACCAGACTTGACCAATCAGTCTCCAAACAGACAATACGCAGTAATACATTTTTACTTGGTTAATTGCATTCGTTCACTTATTACAAGTAACGGGTATATAATAAAATAACCCACGATTCAATAAACAATAACAAAATTTTCCATATTAAATTTGTTTGTACAATTATTACCTACTATGACTTGTATTCAAACTGTTTATCAAACCTATGAATTTCACTCAACCTTTGTGTTGACTTTTTAGCATGTTTATCTCAGGTAATTGAGCAAGTTGCGGCACGGAGTGACATGGACTCAAAGATGGTTGAACTGTTATCATTTAAACTTGAGGTTTTAGATTTTGGGACCTGCCTTTGTAAAACTCTGATTTGAAATGAATGATAACATATCTTTTGAATAAACGTCTCTTTTGGGTCATTTTCTATGATTATGATTGTTGTATCCATGAAGTAATACCACAGATTAGCTTCTGCTGTTATATTGTAAAAATGGGGGTGTTACATGACACACGGAATGCCACGTTGGCAATCCGGGTGCTTACTCATTTAATCCAACGACTCAAAACAAGGATCCAATGATGAGAGAAGATTCAAGGGCCAAGATCAAGAGATAGAGGAGCGGGCTAGACTCCTAGAAGCTTCATCTTCAGGCTATAAATAGCCCCTCACATTCACACACACACTTTCTAGTTTTTAGCTTTTAAAAATTTATCTTAATTGTATTTTTAGCTTTTAAAATTATAGCTTAAGTAATGTTACTTTTTCAGCTTATTGTAGCTTCCATTTCCAAAAAGTTGTAACTAGTTTTCTATTAGTGAAATCAAGTTTTCCTTTATATAATCTGTCATAAGCTCTTATTAAGCTCAAATGTTTATTTACTGTTACAAAAGCTCTCATAAGATCCACACAAGTTCTTTGAGTCTCTAAGCTCAAATTGAGCTCGAGTTAATCAACTAATATACTTAAACCTTTAAAATCAGTTTAGTACCTTTGCTTTTTGGATTTTTGATACCTTGGATAAATAAGTTAACAGGAAAGGGCTTATGGGACTTAACATAACTTTCATTCTTGTGACGGAGTAGAGCCAATTTGAGCCTTTTGTCTAGGCTAGGCTATTGTACAGTTCATTATTTCAAATTTCTCTCTTAATATTCTTGCTTATATTTTGCTTATTTTGCTTAGAATTTATATTATTTGTGCTTATATCTATTCATTGTGCCTTATTGATCAGTTTTATAATATGTTTTTAGCTTAAGTAGTGTTGATATTACTTTTCTTCATTTTGTCATTTAAAATTCATTAAAAAACAAAATTAACTAGCTATAATACTAAGCTCTTAATTTGCTTATTTGCTTATTGAATTGGTCTTATTAGGTCTGTTATAAGCTACTTGTTATTGGTATTTGAGATTGTTTTTCATTTAGATTTTATCACTTGCAAGCTTAATTGGATTTCTTGAATTCTAAAGGGGTGTTTGGCAACAGCAGTACTAACCAAGACGTTAGTACTGCTTGTGCTTTTAGGATCTTTAAAACTGAATTTATTGGATATTTGTAGGCTTAAGAGTTTGAATTTCTACAGTAGTTTGCTGGTTTAAATCAAGTTTTCTTAAGGATTCAAAATTTATAATTTGAATTTAGTTCAATAGTTAAGTGTAGTTAGTATTTTAGCTTTTTTGCTTTGCTAGTTGTCATTATTTTGAATATTGCATTTAATTAGTGTTTTGAAATAAATTAGATCAAGTTCTTTAGTCTGCACTTAAAGGTTTTAAAGTTTGGTTCATTTACATGTCAATTGCATCAGCAGCTTAAATTACAATGATCCATTTTCAACATCAAATTTCCGCAAGTAAATCTAGTAGTTAGGGTCTGAATTTTTGCATTCAAGTAGATTTAAGGTAGTAGTTTATCTGTTTTAAGTTTGTTTTCAACATAAAGCTCTTTTGATCATCTGAATTTAAGCTTGTAAATAGCTTTTCTTCTTTTTCTATAATCAACTTACATTGTCTAAACAGTTGTTTTCAAAAGCTTTTTCCATAAGCTCTAGTTTTCAAAAGACTTTTCAAAAAACATTTTCTAGTAGTCTTCGGAGTAAGTTTTAATAAAATATAAGTTTCATTTCATAAAGTGCTTATTTCATTGCTTAATCTTAAGCTCAAAAAAATTATCATTAGGACTGTTTGGTTTCAAAGTTTGTTAAGAGCTTATTGTGATTTTTCAGCTTATGGCTTGTCTCTTTAGCTTATTTCTGTCCACATTGACTTATTAGGTTAGTATTAGGATAGATTTTGCTTATTTAGCTCTACTTTTAGCTTATTACAGCTTTTTGAGTACTTAAGTTTTGTTTAAAAAAGCCAAAAAAATATAGTTAAAGTGTTTTTTTCTGTCCTTTTTAAGCATTTTCTAGCTTATTCAGTAGATTTCATAAAAAGCTTCTTTTATAAAAATTGTTAGTTTATAGCTTATCTACAACTTTGCTTTTATAAGTTTTCGAAAATAAAAAAAAGGGGAAGATGGAAATCGGGGGTGAGCAAGGCTCGAACCCTCGACCTCAACATCCTCAACCCTTTTAAACGCCTCACACCACACCTCACTACCAACGTGCCCTAGGGGTTATTTCGTTATAGCATCACAATATCTATTACTTATATACATTTTTAACCCTTTTAGCTTAATAAGCTGTTTTGGCTTATTACACAGCTTATCCGATAAGCTGTGTAACCAAGCTTATTTTTCTTAGGTCCCTTTTAGTTCAAGCTAATTTTTGTATTTTTTTTAGAATTTTTATAGTTAGTTTAGTACTTTTAAACATTTATTTTTATTAAAAACTTTAAAAATTCATAAAAATAAGAAAAATAATCAAAAAAATAAAATTCTTTTTTAGAAAATTTTCTTTTATCATAAAGTTTCTAGGAAAATTAGTTTTGTTCCCGTAGGGTTAAAATTGCAAGATTTCGATTTTTAAAGAACGGGATTCGTTCCCGTTCATGTTTTTCGTGTTTTTAAACTCATTTCAATTCCGTTTTTGTTCTAGTTTTCTTTAAACTTACTTTTTAGTCAATTAAAAGAGAAAAAAATCATTTTAGGTTTAATTTTGGAAATTTAGTTTTTTTAAATTACCATTTAGGGTTCCCGTTTTGCGTTTTTAGTTAAAGTTTAATTTCCCGTTGTTTGTTTTCGTGCTTAATTGTTATCATTTACTTATTTTAATTGTTTTTAATTCATAGAAATAGATAATCAAATCAACTTTGTTTGCCAATTCAATATCATTATACGGAACAAACATACGTGGTCTCAATTTCATAAATCGTTGGGGAATAACGACTCGGGAATCATACTTCCCGGTTAATATACGTATTATTATTATTATATATTATCGTGTGATTTTTCTAACTACCTTTGTCCTCAAGGATAGTTTGGGAATTTCATATTATTTTATGCCGGGGAGGCCGTGAGACGATTATCGAGTTGAAGTTTGTTGTGCCTTGAAGACCCTTCCTTGTGAAGTTATTTTCTTTATAAAAATATAAAAATACAAAAATATTTTTCATTTTCTTTTATTAGTATATAAAAACAAGAAAAATCAAAAAAATAAAAACATTGTCCTAAATAAAGATAAACAATTCATCATCAATATAATGCTTTCCACTGAAGCATTATCATAATAAGTTCCCGAATCAAAGATTAAAACTTGCCTTTTGTGTCACTTGCGAGGTACGGCTCACCTTTAATTGATTAACAAACTACAAGAGGGGTATAAGGAGGGTTGTTCCGAGGAACTACGACCCGAAAGGAGAAGGTTTTTAATAGCTTCGCGCTTTCCCGCTCCTCCGCTCCTTTGTGCGTTTTTCTTTTAAAGAGCTACCGTGAAGCTTGTTGATTAATTGGTTTAAGTTGTCTTATCTCATTTTGTCCTTTAATAAAATGAATTGTTTAAAAAACCTAAAAACCCAAAAATAATCTTCTTTTTCTTCTTATCCATTTAATTCTTTTCTTAACCCTCTATATTGTTTAATTCTTATGGCGTCATTCGACTATCGTTTAAATCCCCTTTACGCGATTAAAGAATGCTCGTCTTGTGGAGCTTTGTACACTACAGACTATTGTTGTTCTAAAGGGAGTCTCGTAGACAAGATCATTCGTGAACGACCCCCTCAGAATTATGCAACTTGTGGAGACCCGGTTGATGGTCTATATTGTCGACCTTGTGCTTTTGTGCGAAAGTGTTTGAATGAAGGTTGGTATACAATTCATGATGAAAACGAAATTCTAAACACTTTCGAGTCATCCAATGACAACACTAACATTGTTAGTGCACCTCAAGAGCCATTCGTCTTCAATCAAGACCCCGGTCAAAATTCTTCACAAAGTCCTCCACACATTGACCATCATTGTTGTTACGAGTGTGGTGATTCGTCTAACGATATCTTTTGTCAACGATGTACTTGCGAGTCTTGTGGGAAAGGTGCTCATTATGGCTATAATTGTCCACCAAAAGTTTTGATTATCTCTAATCCGGAACCATGCAACAATCAAACCGTTGATGAGCTCCCACAGACTTTGCCAAGTGTTCATCCGACATGCAATTCTGGAGATGAAGATTCATTCACTTATGATTCCAATCATAATTTTGTGGATGATTCTCCTAACCCACCCCCACAACCTCCACAACCTTCTATGTATTCTTGTGAATTTTGCGGGAACGATTCTCGTTATGGTCACTATTGTACACCTCAAGTTCCGTTTATCTATCCGGAACCGTGTTACAATCAAGACTTTAATTTCCCGCAATATTTTCATGATTTTCAACAACAATATCTTTGTTGTGAAAATTGCGGGGTCTCTGAACTTTTCAATGTCACAATGAATGATGATTATTTGAGCTAGATTTTGCTATGATACTAAGTCTTTTGGTTTGACATATCAACCCGTATATACCGTCAATCATCCAATCTTCAATGCTCAAAATAGCCTTTTCAATTCTCAAAATGAGTTTCTAAATTCTCAAAATAAGATTATGGAGCAAATGACATCCATATGTGATATGGTTGGTCAAATTATGCAAAAGAAGGAAGAAGAAAAGCGAATTGCGGAAGAGCAAGCGGCTAAAGATCGACATTGGAAGATTCTCATTTGCTACGGTGATGACGAAGACTATACCATTGCTATCACACCCGTTTTATCAACCAAGGAGCCCGATAACTCTCTAGTATGGGGACGATCATCTTGACACGTTTCCTAGTGTGAGTAACCAAGCCCGTATCCCTAAGTGAGCTTGAGGGTATTTCTGAAGATACGTTTGATGTGCCCGTTTGTGAAGATCCTTCCACTTTTGATGCTTTAAGCGATCATTCTGAGATTTTATCCGATTCTAACAATGATGGTACTTCAAGTGATGATGATTCTTATGAGAACATCGAGTATGTTAGCTTAGAGGAGGTGAATAAAGATCAAGAGGAGAAAGAGTTTGACTTAGGAGATATTTTTCAAATCCAAGATGTTATTCTTCGAGAGAAATTAGTGAATATCAGTTGTCTTATTACTAATATCGAATCTTTGAAAGACAACCCTACTCCTGATCATGTGTTCAAATCTTCTTCTTTATTTCGTATTCCTGTCACGGATAGTGATTCGTTCTTTGAGAAGTTCGATACTTCTTTTTCTCATTCGGATAACTTTTTACCTGAATTCGAGACTTTTAGCGATCATACGGAAGTGACGAGAAGTGGCAGTACCACTACTCATGCTAATAACTCTCTTCCCGAATATGATTCGTTTCTTTTTTAGATTGAGCCCGATCAGAGAAGGTTGATTAGCATTGTTATTTCTGATAATTCAAATGACCCTTTTTTAGAACTTCCCGACTTTGAATCGTTTCACTTTGATCTTTATGATGATCCGTCATTTCCTCGTCCTCCTCCGGAACCACTAGATGTTGAGATTAGCTTAATTGTTGAGACCGATGCACCCGTGATAAACGATTTTGATAGTTAATGATAGTGGATGTTTTTGACCAGGGGGGATGTGATTTATGTTGAAGATGAAGATTCCTTTAACATTTGTCAATCGAATTTTCTTCATATTCATTACCCTGAGGTTTTCTCCCTCTTTCTTTCCTACCACAAAAATGAGGACACCATTTTTGACCCTGACATCTCTACTTAGAGCCGGTGGCCTCTCATCAAGATTGAACTTTCATGTGCTTTAATATTTATCCAAACATTAATGAAAGCCTGATTGAGATTTTTCTCTTCCATTTACTCTCTCCAAGGACGAATGAATTTGGGGATCGAGTCAAGCTATGTGACTCGGTTACCAAAAACAAAGCGCTTTGTGGGAGGCAACCCATGCTTATCCATTTTCTATTTTCTTTCTATCTTCTAATGTGTTGTGAGGAGGCTTGTACTCTTCCGATCTTTGTGTTTGTTGTTTGTTGTGATTGTTTGCAGGATGAACCCAAATTTTCTGAAGTCTCTTGTGTTCGGTGTTTTGTCCCGGTCCACTCGAGCTTCCTAGCCTTTGCTTGCAATTAGTTTGGGGAAATCCGATATCCTAAAGATTATTATCAACTAACATTTATCTTGTAGCACACTTAATAAACGGCTAAAGATTTTTGTGATACTTTCTTCAGGCTTGAGTTATGAATTAGACTTTTTGAGTTCTAGTATGGGGTTTTTAAGTCTTAGGCTAGGAAATATTTAGGACAATGTTTAATTTTAGTACGGGGTAGTATATCTTTGATATGATCTTACCTACCTTTGCTCGTTGTTCTCACGTACCCTGTTTTTCCACCAAAAAATTTTAAAAATATGAAAAAATTTAATATTTTCAAAAATAAAATAAGTGTTTTTGTCACAATTTTGACTTTCCTGCTGGGTAGAATAAGAATAAATTTTGACTCGATCGAGCGTGTTGAGCTCTAGCTTGTTCCTTAACTTTTAGGCTAAGCGTTCGCAAAATTCGCGAAGAATGAAAAATGATAGAGTTAATTATGAGTTGGATGCTAAACAAGGATTAGATGGAAATCTTAAGAGCTCATGAATGTAATTTATGGCTTTTTCTCCCATAAGCTCTTAACCAGATTAATATACGTGCTGTTTTTGGAGATTAAACTTAAATCAACAAATTTTTTATGTAATATATAGCAAAAAATTTAGTCTTAGTTCAAACTTATACTTAAATTTTTCAAAAAGAAGTTTTCTTTATAAAGTAAAAAAAATGATAAAATGATAAAAAAAATATAATAATAATAAAAGCTGTGGGCTGATAAAAGTTTACTACCTCTTGCCGGCTCACAATCGATGTGGTAGTCTTCTTAAAGAAAGCCCATAGTAAGAATTAAATCTGAGGCTGATAAAAGTTTGATGCATCTTGCTGGCTCACAACCGATGTTGTAGCCTTCCAAAAGGTCGAGGGTTACAATTGCATAAATGTTTAATAGTTAAGTCTGAATTAATAAATAGATTTCTTTTTGTTAAATTCAAATATGCTTTTGAACTTTGACTATTCTATTTTAAAGCTATGTATATTCATGAAACCTGAGAGTTTTTAAAACCTAAGGTC
Organism: Tanacetum coccineum; assembly: GCA_026074375.1. Classification (NCBI taxonomy): domain Eukaryota; kingdom Viridiplantae; phylum Streptophyta; class Magnoliopsida; order Asterales; family Asteraceae; genus Tanacetum; species Tanacetum coccineum. Next base: position 18,436 of record BQNB010044882.1, on the reverse strand, counting down.
CATGAGTCCCGATACTAGTCTCTGTAAGGTGTCAAAAGACTGGTCACTTAGCCGCAAGGTTGGGATGTGCCAAGACAAAAGTCGCTACATGGGATGATCTTGCCTTCAAACTCATTATTCTTGGGTGGAATGTGAAGCATAGTGTTTTGCAAAACGTTGATGCATTGTTGAAATTCAAAATAGCACATTCACCTAAGATATAGTAATTGTCGGGAGTGAAAAGTTCACAAGTTGCAAATATGAGTAGTGTTAGCATCTTTACTGATATTTAGTTGCGATTGCGTTTTAAGCTTGGTTTGGAGTAAGTGAAAAGTCGGAGACGATGAATTTATCCTTTTTGGGGCATTCTCGGATCGAAATGCATCTTGTTCTTTGATCCCTAACAGTTATGGAAATAATGAAAGTCGAAATATTCTTAGTTTTCTATTAGTAAAAAAATTAAAAAAAATTAAAAAAAAATTTAAAATGGGAATATGGGGTGTTTCATAACTTGTGACTTCTTAACTCTCTCCACAAAAGTCTTTGCTACTTTTCAAAGATTTAGTTTGGGGAAGTTTTGAGGTATTTGGTTTTAAAGCATATAATATTGCGTGAGGACACGCAAACACTTAGTTTGGGGAATTTTGATATGTGTGAAAACGCATGTCCGTTTTATATCAAAAATAGCCCTAAAAAATGAAATTGTGTATAAAATGCTTGTATATTGCTTGTTTTGTCTTTGTGATTATGTAGGTACGGATATTATAAAAATCTCAAGAAAACGGTCAAAACCGGACAAACATGGACGCGGGAGAGGAAAGATTGTACAAGAGCCGGAGATTTGATAGCAAGAAAGGTCAAAAGTCAACTCCAGTCAACCCTTGGTCAACCAAAGTCAACTCACCAAAAGACAAAGCCCAAAAATACCCAAAATAGTCCCTCAAGTTAAACCAAATTTCAAATATAACCCTAAACCCTAACACCATTATCTTTTACTTATAAAAAATAACGGTCGTTATCATCTATTTTAACCTAAACCCAAAACCATAACTATGGCCCATATTTCTTTATAAAACCATGGCTCAAATACCCAATCCCAAAGTCAACGAGCCCACCCCCAATCAAACTATCAAACGGTTAAAAAAAACAATAAAAAGGGGCGCGTAATTCTTGTTACTGTTCATCGTCGTCTTCATCAATTAACCTGTCAAAATCAAAGGGTAAACTACAATTGAGTATGTGGCCAAGCAACAGAGTTATACGTCACAAAAGCATATGATTGGTTGAAACCTATAAGGAGTGACACGTAGACTGACAAGAAGCACATAAATCATTGGGATTTTATGCTAAATGACTCACAAAAGAAGCACAATGAGTCTGACACACGGAATGCCACGTTGGCAATCCGTATGCTCACTCATTTAATCCAACGACTCAAAACAATGATCCAATGATGAGAGAATATTCAAGGGCCAAGATCAAGAGATAGAGGAGCGGGCTAGACTCCTATAAGCTTCATCCTCAGGCTATAAATATCCCCTCACATTCACACACATACTATCTAGTTTTTAGCTTTTAAAAATTTAGCTTAATTATATTTTTAGCTTTTAAAACTTTAGCTTAAGTAATGTAACTTTTTCAGCTTATTGTAACTTCCATTTCCAAAAAGTTGTAACCAGTTTTCTATTAGTGAAATTAAGTTTTCCTTTATATAATCTGTCATTAGCTCTTATTAAGCTCAAATGATTGTTTACTGTTACAAAATCTCTCATAAGCTCCACACAAGCTCTTTGAGTCTCTAAGCTCAAATTGAGCTCGAGTTAATCATCTAATATACTTAAACATTTAAAAACAGTTTAATACCTTTGCTTTATGGATTTTGAACCTTGGATGATAAGCTTAACCTGGAAGGGCTTATGGGACTTAACTAGCTTATCCTTGTGACAAGCTAGAGCTTGTAGACAGCTCCTTGAGCAATTTGAGCCTTTGTCTAGCTAAGGCTATTGTAAGTTCCTTATTTCAATTTATGTCTTAATCTTCTATCTTATAATTTGCTTATTTTGCTTATAATTTAGCTTATTTGTGCTTAAATCTATCTCATTGTGCTTATTAATAATGTTTTATAATCTGTTTTTAGCTTAAGTAGTGTAGATCTTACTTTTCTTCATTTTGTCTTTAAAATCATTAAAAAACCAAAATTAACTAGCATAGTACTAAGTTCTTAATTTCTAGCTTAATTGCTTATTGGAATAGGTTTATTAGGTCTGTTATAAGCTGCTTGTTATCTGGTCTTTGAGATTGTTTCATTAGATTTTATACTTGCAAGCTTAATTGGATTTCATGAATTCTAAAGGGGTGTTTGGCACAGCAGTACTAACCAAGAGTTAGTACTGCTTGTGGCTCTTTAGGATCTTTAAACTAAATTTATTGATCATTTGTAGGCTTAAGAGTTTGAATTCTAAGTAGTTTGCTGAGTTAAATCAAGTTTTCTTAGGAATTCAAATTTATAATTTGAATTAGTTAGCAATAGTTTAAGTGTAGTTAGTATTTTAGCTTATTTGCTTTCTAGTTGTCATTATTGTTAAAATTGCACTTAATTAGTTGTTTTGAATCAATTAGAATCAAGTTCTTTAGTCTGCACTTAAAGGTTTTAAAGTTTGGTTCATTTACATGTCAATTGCATCAGCAGCTTAAATTACAATGATCCATTTTCAACATCAAATTTCCGCAAGTAAATCTAGTAGTTAGGGTCTGAATTTTTGCATTCAAGTAGATTTAAGGTAGTAGTTTATCTGTTTTAAGTTTGTTTTCAACATAAAGCTCTTTTGATCATCTGAATTTAAGCTTGTAAATAGCTTTTCTTCTTAAAATTGTAGTAATTAGACTTAGTCTCCTTAATTTGAATTTCATAGCTTTAAAAGATCTGTTTTTTATAATTAGAATTCATAGCATATAAGTAGATAGATAAATCTTCATAAGCTTAGAATCTGAAATAACTTATTGAGTATTATAGCTGTAGATAAATGTAATCTTATGATCAAACCAAGAACAAGAATGAGATGTGGGTTGTGATGTTAGAAGAGACAAGAAATGGATGGATGGATTGTGTTTATTAGATGAATGTAAACAAAAGGAATAAACAACCCATCGCAAGGCTAGGAGAGGGTTTATTACTTCCCATAGGCCCGGACCTATGGGTCTATGATGGGACTTCTTATGGGTCTTGGCCCGATTAGATTACTACCTTCTAATAAAAAATCTTTACATAAAATAAGAGCTAAGAACTATTACAACTTGGAAGTAACCGTCACTTTTGTGTTTCTCCAACATCTACCCCTATGGGAGGTCACTCAAATTTTACAAAACTTTAAACCTAGCATACTATGATTCATCTTTAGTCTTTAGCTTGTACTCTTGACTTTCTCTTGTGAATATGTTGTAGTGATCATTGATTTCTGGATAGAGCTTGTTCCTTGAACTTGTATTTGACATTGTGATCTTGAGCAACTTTGTGATCATCGTCCAAGCATAATTTCTTTCGCCATCTTGAAAATGTTGCATATTGTGACTTGTGACTTTTGGATCTTCATGCTCTTCTCTTTCTTGATTTGTTGATTTGGAAAGCTTTAATGTTGCATCTTTCTTGAAATTCTTTAACTTTAACACTTTGTCACTTCGAGAAAGACGTACGGTATTAGAGTAGCGGAAGTCTTGAAACTTGAACTTGAGCTTTAATGATATCTTTATGTTTTGTCGGTCGGGTATGAGCATGTGGCAATGGATCTTGTGAGCCAGCTGGAATCAGGTACCTTCACCACCATCCTTAAGTATCCTGCATTAAAACAGTTAGCAATAAAGAGGGGGGACGAATATGGCTTTGTCATTCGCCCGGGTTTGGTTGGAGTAACCTTCGAATCCGTGAGGATCGACCTGTGATCAGATAGATTCAATTTAAGAAGAATCTTCTTGACAGGATTTCCAGCTGTAGTACGCTGAATCTTTCCATAACAACATAAGTATTTGATTAATCGTTACTCGCATGTTCTCATTATCTGAACGTCTCAAAGCAGACAACATGATAAGAGTGAACCAGTGAATTACGTATTCTCACCGATTGTGTTATAGAAATTGATTTGAAAATCAATGGTGTATCACTTGCAAAATTGTTTTTGTGAACACCGAGGAGTGTTAATCATTTCAAAAAATTCATTAACAACTGTTGATTCCATTTCCTGGAACAAGTTTGTTTCTTATTAGAATGCACATCGTTTTCTTTCTAGTTGTCACAAGTTTGATTTCATAAAGAAAATCTCACAAGTTACCTACCATGAGCTTGTTTGATGTTGGCTCAAGCAGGATTTCCATCTTCATTGTGAATACCTAAGTATCACTCGGATGTTCTGGCAAAATCACAAGGATCTTGCGTAGGACTCTAATGATATTACTTGATATTCACATTGTGTGAGATAACAAGCTAATTTGACAAGTGTCCTAATGAGATTTATGGATGATCTCTTTTGGCTCTAGACTCAATAGTGCACTTTGGTTTTAGTGATCAGAGGCTGGAGCAGACTGCCACCTTTTCAATATCAACTAACTTTGAGTGAGAAAGTCGATAAAAATACGTGTAATCTCCATGAGAAATGAAACATGAATCTGTTGATAGACCTTGAGTGGCTAGGGATGGTTGTGCATAGTGTCACTGGGTCCATGACTGTCTTCAATGTCAGACAACAACTTAGTGTTTCTGACAGTTTATGTGTTGACCTGGTTTTTGCCTAAGTATATGAAGGGCTTCTTTCTTTTCACCCTTTATCCTTACATTTCTTTTTCATTCTTTAACCCATTCAATGCTTACTGAGACTTCATAACTAACACCTTGTTGGGTTTATTCCAGTGTTAGCTCCATCTCAGTCGGCATTATTCCCGATTCTTACTTTTTCTCCTTTTGTGTTATACCTAAGGACTTCTACACTATCTAGTGGATATCCTTGGGTAGATACCTTTGGTTCTGGCTGGATCATAGGATTTGAATACCTATGCCTAACCTCCTTATAACTCTATAAATTTAAGTACATGGTCGATCTTTTGGGTATTCCATCACAATCCTTCAAAACTATTGAAAAGTTTAATCAAAGTGTTTGATATAAATATCAAAAAGATTTACACTTTGAGAGTTTTTCATCATCACTAAAAGCTCCCCCTTAACATGTGCATCGTAATCGTAGTACATGCTAAGTGTAGAGTGCATTGAGTCCATTTTATATGATCACATTTCAATACAAGTTAGGTTCAGTTTAATCACATTTTCTCCCCTTATCCAAAATGTTAATCCCTTGATATTTTGGATATCAATTGATTAAACGTTCGGGGACAAAATGTTACACAATATCTATTAGGAACATTTTAATGCTCCCCCTCAATTTTTGAGGGTATATAAGACAGTGCTGAGTACAATAATTTGAAATTTTTTGAATTTACTAAGAAATTCTTGAAAATTTTGTACTCGAGCACTCCTTATTATCACCATTAAGTCTACACTATATATATACAAATTCACAAGTTTTTATTATTTACGAGGTTTGACCTGTTATGATGAGGACATCATATGATAAATCATATGGTCCTTTCCAGCAGCCGAAGGTCTCCCCCGTAAGGTCTTCCACCAACAAACTTCTCCAAGCTTCGCATCAATCTTCTATCTCTGAGCTTCTTGTCAATGGCATTGATCATCACACGAGCTCTTTGCTTGTCTTGTTTACTCCACTTTCTCTTTGGCAAGTACTCCATCTGAATCCCGGTGGCAATATCATTGAGAGCAGTACGAACATGGTTTAGTGTGCCATCACTGAACTTGTGAAGTTCCTCAGTGCGCATCAGACGATTTCTGTCCATGTCATCTTGATAGATAATGCCTTGGATATCAGGGTAAGCGGTGTAGGGAGTCATTTTTCTGAGATCTGAACGGTATGAGTCTGGCCTTGAGAGGTTGATCTTCTTCTGGTAGCTTTCGACTCCTAATTGTAGATCTTCCACACGTTCTTGAATGACAATACGTCTAGTGTACATTCTTAAAGCCACATTCAGTGCATACCGTTCATCCAAATTGAGGTTGGTCAGCTTACCTTGAACAAGGAGAAGTAACATATCTTCAATGTCTTGTCGACGAAGTCTTTTGAAGTCGCCTTCTCTAAACTTGTACAACTGATTCAAAATCTTGTTATTAGCACATCAATCTGTTCGTACCGAACCATAATCTCTTCCAATTGACTTAGCCGAACAATTTCATGATCTTGAGTATGATACCGCGGATGATCATGTGCTTGACTAAACCATCTTGGAAGTTTCCATGTTGGTAGCTATCCCATAAGAATCTATGACGTTTTAGACCTAGTGATATGTACACTAATAGGCTGTGTTTTGTCGTCAGTCTTTTTGTACCACATCTCCTTGTAGTTATAGGGATGCCTTTAATCCATTTGTGACTTGACCCATAATCAGCAGCCTTTTCGTCTTTGTTTTGGAAGTAGTTGCTACTTAGACTTGAACTTTCCTCATTTTAATATTCCAAGGTCATTGTTGATGAAATGATCGAAAGGAATAACAAGACGTCCTCGTGCATTTGGAATCAACGGTAGTGGCTTGCTGAGATTATGAGGATATGGCGTTCCTTTAGGATTATTCCAGTCCAATTGTTCATTAGTATCTTTGAAGACTTCTTCCAAGTGATAGTCCAATTCAGCTACACTCTTGCATGTACCTTTTATGAGATCATAGGTAGGACTGGTTAGCAGTTCTTGAGTCAAATGATCAATCTTGAGTCTTGTTTATCTGATGCAGGAAATCGAGGGGAGTTGCCATTAACTCATCAAAAGATTAATTTGAGGCTGTAGCTTGTGCTAGTCGGTTATCAATGGTTGAGGAGGTTAAATTAGAAACATTCTTTGTTAGGTGCCATTTCTCGATCAGGAGTTGGAGACGGTTGGAGGTTGCCATTGACGTTTCATCATGTACCTCTCTAGCAGGAATGACTCATCATCACCTGTAATGAACTATAGATGTGTAGTCTCATTCAAGTCGGTAGGTTGAGATCTGGAGGCCCCTTTCGAAGAACTTGTTGTCCTGCTCTCCTTACGAGTTGGTTCTTTGGATGACTCAGCTTCCTTGCCTGAATCTCGTTCTTGTCCCTCGGTTTGATCAGCGGTGGGTTCTTCATCTTTTTTTTAATCTTTATCGTACGCTTGTTATTGGAATAATAGATCATCCCATTAGAGGAAAGGAGGTCCTTGTTCCTTGTTATTGGGCTTTCTACCCAATGCGTTGTAAAGGATTTTTCTGAAACATGATTTGTCAATTGATTTATTCTCTCCATTTATCCATTAGAATCCTTTTTAATTCAAATTCTGAGAGTGAGGAAGCAATTTCGTAAGATGTCTGAGGTTGATTGGTGGAACGAATCAACACTTCAGCTCCCAGAGATTCAGTAACATACTTCTCAACTTTGGACTTGATCTTCGATGTTTGAGTTTTGACTTGATCCTTGATAATTTTCTGCATGTTGGAATCAAGTGAGTTGAGGAATGCTTGATTTTCTGCTTGAGCTTCTTCTTGAGCTTGTTGATGTGCAGCTGAATAGCCACTTACTTTCTTCCTTCATACGTAGAACCAAGGTTTATTAACTATTGCCCAGATAGATGAGATGGCCCTTCAGCGAAAGGATTGGATTGTTTAAGCTTAGAGAGATCAGATTCCAACGCAGTTACTCTTTGATTAAAGCCGAATTTCAGAGGCATGTTAGGGATTGAAGCAGTGTTAGTTGTGGAGGGATTAGTTGTTGTGGTGGTGGTAACAGGTGTTTGTTGACTTGATTGAGTGACAGGAAAAAGAGGTGGAGGGATTGTTGTAGTGGTAGCTGGAGTCTCTGTGGCTACAGAAATAGGTACATTGACTAAAGTAGTTGATTCTGTATGAGGAGTCAGGATAGAGTCAATACCTTCATCCGTAGTAGGAGAGATGAACTTTGAAACCAGATCTGACACGGATGAACTTTGCTGTTGGACAATGGGAGTAGCAGCCGTGAGAGTCACATGGGTGTCTTTCGTGTCTTTGGTAGTGTCAGCTTCAGTCATGTCAACATCACCTCCTTCCAGATTGACATTCGTCACGTCTCCTTCTTTGTCTTCTTCACCATCTTTAACCCTGTCATCATCTTTTTGTTTCTCACTTTCATCAGATGTTTGATAATCTGATGGTGTGCATACCAACTGATCAGATATCTCTTCCTCATCTTCATCATCTTCTTCTTGTTCTTCTTCGTCATTGTTTTCTTCTTGATCATCAGTTGAGAAGGTGGACAACTTTGGATGAGTAATGTTGTCACCATCATCATCTGATTCTGTTGCATCATCATCATCATCATGTGCATCTGAATCTTTGTTAGCATCATCATCTTCATCATCATCATCTTCTTCATCATCATCATCACCGTCACTAAAGGTCCAAGACTCTTCCTCACTATTAGAATGATGTTCGGGTACATCGGGAACCTCTGGTTTGTCACCAGCTCCTTCATCTGTACCTGTCTTCTCGTGTACTTGCTCATCAGGAACCTTTGACAGGATGTCAACTCCATCACCTGAGCCACTTGCTTGTGAGTTGAGTGTTTGAATTCGACTTCTCTTGGTAGCTATCTTTAGTTGTTCAGTTTCAGTCAAAGCAATCTCGGAGAGAGTCTCTAAACCTGTAGCAGGTTGCTTCTGCTTTCCTAAGCCAGTCATCTTACCAGTTTGTTTGACTCTTTTGTCTTTGGGGTCTGTGGGAGGCTTCTCCTTAGGTGTTGTATCAGAATCAGCTTTCTTCTTATGAACACTTGCTTTTGTTTTTGGAGGTACTTCTCCTGAAGCGATAGCATAGTACTCTTTGTAGGAGTCAGAGTTTCAGATGTCCTCGTTTGTCAATTCTTTAGGCAAGATTGCACCGTACAAATGTGTATCCTCATGCCTGGAGATAACGTTGATTGTGGTGAACATAGGGTCATCCCTGGCATAGTGCCAATTAATATTGTTCCTCCGTGGAATTGATGGATCTTTTGACATGAAGAAGTTGACAATAAGCTTGGTGAAGCGTGGGTAGTACATCACATTAACCTTCTTCATATTCTTATTCTCTACTTGATAAGTAAAGTCCTCCCACGGAAGAAAGGCATAGTCAACATTCTTTTTATGGTACATTCCCTAAATGATTTGAGCTTGAGATAAACGAAGACTGTCGTAGGATCTTTTACCACTGAGACACTTGTTGATAACCGCAGCAAATGATCTTCAGGGTTGATGTAGCTTGTTGAGATTGACATCTGTAATCTTCCTTATCTCTCCACTGTGACCGAGACTTATGAGAAATGTGAGAATTTCTTGCTTAAAGGGTGGTTTATCAAATTTCTGATTACGGATTTTAGGGCATATTTGAAGCATTTATCTGAAGTACTCAATATTGACAATATGTTTCTTGTTATTCATCTTGAATTGAATTGACCGATTATGAACGGATGCAGTAGCCCAGAACTCTTTCATATAGATCTCTAGAACATCAGCTGAGGCTTGAAATGCCTTGTAGAAGGGAGTGAGCTTCAACACATCATAAACCACTTAAAGAGTTGCTTCTTTTGACTTGAGATCTGAGCTTAATCGTAGATTACATTTACCAATCTTCAGTTGGTTGGCAGGAGCAACTAAGGCGTCATCCAATGCAATATGTTCAGCCTTTGTGATGTCCATGATTCTGCTTAAGAAATAGTCAATGCAGTTTATAATGTGACACGATTAATTACGCATTAGAACCTTATATGACTTTTAGCACTTTGAAGATCAGACAACTTAGATAGACTAAAAGGTTATGTGACAGAGGCAACTATTTTAACAATTTAGGAATTGTGGTTTGTCTACCTAGTAAATAATTTAGATAACCTAAGTTGAATTTTAGTTAACCTTGGATTTGTTAATCTTTTAATGTCTACTTGAAGTAAGTGAAGTGTTAATTTGACCTTATTTTGGAAAGATTCGATCTTTAAGTGTGTTTTGTCAAGATAAGTTTGGTTCCTAAAGCTTTTTCACTTGATTAGTTCACAATATAATCTAACTCGTTCGACTTATAAGCATACTAACTCGTTTGGGTCTCAAAGGAAGCCAACTCGTTCGGTTTTTAATGAAATTAACTTGTTCGGCTTACAAAAGGTTGACTCGTTCGGTTTCTAAGGGCTTAGACTCGTTCGGTTGCTAAAGACTTAGACTCGTTCGGTTCCTAAAGGATTAGACTCGTTCGGTTCCTAAAGGCTTTAGACTCGTTCGGTTGCTAAAGACTTAGACTCGTTCAGTTCCTAAAGGCTTTAGACTCGTTCGGTTGTTAAAGACTTAGACTCGTTCGGTTTACATTGATAATCACTCATTCGGTCTACATATATAATCACTCGTTCGGTCCATATATACAATCACTCAATCGGTTCTCATTTGATATTTCTCTTTTGGTGCTCAAAACATATTACTCATTCGGTTCCTAAAGGAATTACTCGTTCGGTTTCAAAGCTTAACCAATTCATAAAACATGATTTTTGCTTATGGGTGTATCAACAATGACTTGTTTAAACCTATTTTTATCATTTAAGAACACATTGGTTGTAGGCTTAACATCATACGAACAGCATAAAACCATAAAATCATGTAAACAGAGTAAACTAACAAGAATGAATTCAAGATTACACTTAAATGATTCTAGCACTTAGCATGGATGCATATCATTTCAATCCCACACAAAACCTATAACAGTTATACAACATTTCACTTAAACCCATATTTTCGATCCAATATATAGCAAAAATACATTTAAAACAAAACCAAACCCAACACTGTTAAGCATGGATGTTCTACACTCCAAAGGTAACAAAACCCCTTATTCAATTTATGGTTTTATCAAGGTTAGATTTGGACGAACCCTAATTTAACAATTGGGGTTTATCAAGATCAAGACCAAGTAAAATCTTAATTCGAGTGAGGATTGAGTGATTTGGAGTGTGAAGAACACTTTGATAATAATACCTTAAGCTTGAATTTTATCTTGAAGCGATGGATTAAGGGTTATGATTTAGAGAGGATGCGTGTGTGTGTGTTTTGAGTGTGTGTGGGTGGTGTGAACAGTGACGTGGGATGAGGATGGGTGGTTTATTTATTCAAGTTTAGATTACAACACATATAGTCCCTTACGTTTCATCACCCTTTTATTTTGCCATTATAAGTTTTATAAGGTATATATTAGATAAAAAAATAGCACTTATAGTCCCTAATGTTTAAACTAGCATACCTATAGACTTATGTTTGCAAGAATATTCCTAAAGGCATAAACACATAACACATTAGGCACATGTAAGCTAAAATTAATTAACTTTCCTTAAAGTGATGTTTTGTTATTGTGTAAAAACCTGTGTTTCGGCCTTAAAAAACTTCAATTCATTATACGAAGAAATTTGAACATTCTCATCCGCCCTTAAAACAATGACCCGTTTTCTATCTTAAAGGCTTGTTAGTCCGTTGTTTAAAAGAAGTCAAATGTCACTTGAAAACAAAAAAACATATTTTCTGATGAAGAAATGTATTTATTTTTGAGAAACAACAAACACCATAGCAAATAAGATTTCTCTTATTTTAATACATAAGCGCGCTGACACGTACACTTATGAAAATAGAAAGCACGGGTTGTGATGCAAGGTAATCACAAGCCTTTACATGATCATAAAGTAGACCATGCCCGAGAATAAATTCCTGTTGAGAGGTCAAGTTTCCTTTTTGGCGGAATGCTTGCCTTTAACATGATGACTGGGTTGCTATCCTGAAATAATAGCAAGCCCATGGCATGTTTTGAAAAACATTTGAACTTCTGCTCGAACTTCATTTTACAGCCGTCGTATCACTTATTGAATGACATTTCAAGACTGTAATGTATAGATTTTTCAGAAGACATGCATTTTACCTCTTTTTATATTTCGCATTTTTAATTTTTTCATTGGTTTTTAAAATTTTTATATTTTTTGTATTTTGTTTTTATTAAAATATGAAAAATGAAAAATATTTTGGTTTTTATGGTTTTAAAATATATACATATGAAACAGGATAGTATGATAGGTTACCACTACTATTCATCAACTTCATCTGCCAATTTGTTTCATTCCAAGTCACCGGCGTAAAACTTCGCATATCCCAGCTTGTTGATCAGAATTCAACTTCCTATTTCGCCAAGAGCTTAGTAAGACGTCTGCCAGTTGATACTCCGTATTGACAAAGTAAGTTCGATAACCCCATTCTCACATGCTCCTATAAAGTGAAATCTGATGTTCGATAAGCTTGGATCTGGAATGTTAGAACGTTTGTCCGCAGCTTACGGCAATAGCGCTTTTGTATTCACAGAAACATTGTAATTTTATTGAATCCAAACCCAATAGTCGGTAAACCTGTGACTCATCCAAAGGATTTAGGCACAACCTCTGGAAAAAGCAATATATTCAGCTCCGTACTGGATATCGCAACCGCTTTTCTGCCCTTTTATACGACCAAGCTAAAATCTAATCACCCAAAAGTTCATACTACCAGAAGTGCTATGTGCGTTGTAGCTTGAAACAACACAACATGATCCGCATCTGCAAAATGCCTGTTAGAGCAATCAAAGAATCCTTTCTCGATACATAGACCCAATTTACGGGTTCCTTTTAGATACCAAAAGATCCTTTTACCGCATTTAAGTGCTTTTCGGTAGGCCGAGCCTGATACCAGGCACACATGCATATAGCAAATTGTAGGTCAGGTCTACTAGCTGTAAGATAAAGGTAAGGATGCCAATCAATAAGACCGAGGATAGTGTGACGATCTACGGCTTTCCCTTTCTTTATCCTCATAACCTCTGTTTGGGACTTCTCCACCCATTGAGTATCTACAAGGGTCACAAGAGTTTTAAAACCGTATTCTTAAAAAGATTCAAGGGCATATTTTGACTGGTTAATAAAGATGCCTTGGGATTTTGAAATATCTGTAATCCTAAGAAAAATGAGATTTTGCCCATCATTGACATCTTAAATTTTGAACACATGATTTTAGAAAATAGATCACAAAGTTCAGGTGTAGATGCAGCAAAGATAATATCATCGACATAAATTTGTACCAGAAGTAATTCCTTGCCGTCTCTGCGGATGAACAATATAGGATCCACTGAGCCTTTGGAGAAGTCTTAGGATATCAAGAACAAAGACAACATATCATACCATGCGCGTGGAGCTTGTTTCAACCAGAGAGAGCTTTTCTAAGCTTTATAACCCGTGATTGGGGATATCTATTTATCCATGAAAACCTCATCCGCTGGCTAACATAAACCTCTTCCCGCAGATTACCATTCAAAAACGCAGTCTTCACATCCATTTGGTATACGACCATGTTCATATGAGCAGCAAACGCGAGAAAAATCCTTATAGCCTCTAATCTTGCAACGGAAGCAAAAACTCTTCAAATGATTCCCTCCCGTGCCCTCTTCCCTCGACCAAGTCCCCATCCTCTTGACGGTAACCACGGCTACTAATCGAGCTTTTTGATCTTCAAAATCCTCCCAGATTTCGACATAGTTCACTTTGTAGATCCACTTTAAGTAATCACCATAAATTTGTCTGGGTCGGTACGAGCTCCCATACTTCAAGTCGTTCAAACTCATTAAGTTCTTCTTGCATTGATTCAATCCAACAGGCTTGTGGTAAAGCATCTTTATACGTCTTGGGTTCAACAGCAGTGAGGAAAGCATCGTAGTAACAAAAAAGAGCTTGCTCATCGTAATGCAAGCCGAGTGGAAACTGGTAGGCAGTTCACCAATTAGTTTTCAAGTGATGATCCTTAGTCCATTTGCTAATGTTTTACAAAAATTTGGTGATCAGGGTCACAATTATATGAATAGGAAACCGATGATGAAGATTGATCAGATAGGGGGATTTCTGGAATTGAACACCAAAGTGACGATCATTACCCCATATGTGCAACTTCAATATCTTGAGTTATTTCTTCACATCATCGGAATGATGGGTAGTTCGGTTATCGGGTGTTGTTTGAGAATTACTTGGGGATGGTGCACCTTGGCCAACCCTGTATTTGATGTAGGTGGAACCCGTTGAAGTCAGCAAGAACTGGAGCTATTACTTCAATGTAATAGAGCAACAACTTCAGGAGCTGGATGATCAACACTAGGTGAAGGATTGAGAAATTCATCAAACAATGGTTGAAACAACATATCTCAGCCAGTTCGTGAAGGTGGTACAAACGGTGTTGAAGGATGAGGGTTTGGCACGAGTCCTGAACTAATTGTTGCATGAGTCATTTCATGAAGTGTGGGTCCTGAACTGCTGTGTTCAGAAGCCATTGCAGCCAGCTCATCAAAGTCAACATGAATGGTTTCAACTATTTGTCTTGTACGTCTGTTGAAATCCAGAATGCTTTCTTCGTGGGTGCATAGCCAAGGAAAATAACTATATCGGCCTTCAGTTGTAACTTGCCCAGTTCCTCCCTATCATATCATTGGGTAGCATAAGTGGCACCAAACACATGAAGATACGATAGGTTGCGGAGGTTTGTCGTCAAAAGCCGTATGGTGTTTTAACATGTCGACGACGTATCATGGAACGATTTTTAGGTATAACAGGCGTAGCAACCGCTTCGGCCCATAGAAATAAAAAGCTTTTGCATAAATTAACATATGCGAGCTGCTTCGAATTAGCGTACGATTTCGATCTTTCAACAACACCGTTTTGCTATGGAGAAAGGGGCGGGTCTACAGATGTTTCATAAGAGAGTGGCCAACCGTTCTCGATAATATTGCACAGCAATGTCTGATTAACAAACTCAGTTCCATATCTGTTCATGAATGCGTCGGAGAGGACGATTTCCTTAAGTCTTACTTGATCATCCTTTCAAAAAAATGATAATAAAAGCTGGAGCCTCACTATTGATCGCAAGCATTTTACCCATGTAAATCGAGAGTAATCGTCGACAATAACAAGGATGTACTTCTTTCCATTGACACTCACGACATGCATTGGTCCACACAGATCCATGTGCAACAGATAGAGTTTTTCTTGATTGGTGTCCTCAGATTTGGGTTTGTGGGGTTTCTTCGTGCTCTTGCCTAAAGCACATGCAGAACACAAATGGTCCTTTTCAAACTTGAGCTTAGGGAGCGCGGACAAAGACCATGTCTGGCAAGATGACTATAGCGTCCGAAGTTCAAAATGAGAGAGACACGATGCCGATAACCAAGACGTGTTTTAGAGGCCTTTGACAAGAGACAGATAGGAGAGGACGCCATCATATCCCCAAGAGAGAGTGTATAAAGATTGTCCCCTCGAGATCCAGTTAATAAATCAACACCTTCTAGATTGCGAATGTAGCAGGTGTGTTGACGAAACGCAACTTCGAGGTTGGAATCACAAAATTGTCCCACAAAGAATAGATTATGCCCAAGTCCTTCAACGTAATAAACCCTTGAAATTGTAACATTCCCAAATCTAATATTCTCTATGAACCCATAATCTTTGAAACATGATCATTACCAAATTTGACTGTGCCCAAGACTTTGCTGAGCGAAGTTATTACTGAGAGCTATCTCACGGTCATGATGCCTGTTGGCATCCCGAAGTCCCAAATACACATGGGGATAATCTGGACGACCTGCATTCATCAAGAGAGGAAGATGGAACATTGGAAACTATGGATCCCCGAGATTGACTAGGTTCTGAATTATTAGCAGTTACAGATTTAATAACCTTATAAATGTTAACGGAACACTAGTTTTTTTAGACTTCCTAGGATTTCCTTGAGTAAACCAAAAAGACGACAGGTTTAGGTGTTTTATTATCTAGAGCAGATGATTTCCTAAGGGGCACTTCAGTAGTTGTGGTAATCCTAGTTAAAGGGCACGCATTTCCTACTATAGTGAAGGTCCGACCAGTAGGTCTCCAGATATATCCAATATTGGTAAACACCTTTCTTGTTGGTTTCTAAATTTTCTCTTGAATTTTCTTAACAGGATCTAGTTTAAGCACGAGCCATCTCCACATATGGTTGATAAAATCAAGAACAACAAATCATGATTATCAGAAAGCATGCAACCATTACACTTAACACATTTAAGTTCATAATCGCATTAAGCTTGATGCTACACATGATCAGTTCCTTTTAGGTGCACAAATACACAGTCTTTATTTTTTCAAACTAGATTTAACTTTCCTAGGGTGGCTTTCTACTTTTATTCTTCAAGTACTACTTGGTGTTTGCTGAATTTTACTTTCTTTTGTAATTGCCTGGAAGATGTTGATCCGCTAGCACTAGTAGACTGTTTTACTCCAGTAGAAGTACAACATAGGTTTTGTTAGAAGCTAGGTTTAGTATGGCTGTTTTTGTGTTACTTCTTGAGGATGTTGACGGCTTTAGGTAATCTAACTCTTTTGACTTTGTTCATCGGGGTCACAACCACTAATTGTTCTCCAGAACTGTTGATACTAGGACAGGTTTTACTGATTTTAGAAAGCATCTCCTAAATTAGTTTAGTATACTTACAGGCAGATTCTAAGAGTGGATCTAAGGGATAATTAGCTTTAATATGATCGACTAGATCCCTAAGAACTACGGCTTCTTCCTGAGAATGCTTAATATAGGCAGAGTGAGCTGTCCTTTTATTCAACAATTTGGGGGTTATTGGTTCCACATTAACTTGATGCAACTCTGGATCACTAGGGTGGTTTGAAACATTATTATCAACTAATAGGGATTTCGTTTAAGTTTCCTAACTCATCCTTAAAGTGCGGTATGCCAAAGCCTTTTCTTGAAGACTAACATTTAAAATGAGAAATTTCCACAGACTTTTATATTGACTTGATTAATAATCAATCACATTGTTCTTGATCACATACGTGCTAGTTTAATCGAGTCATAAAGTTTGCTATAGGTCTGGTTTTTCAAATGCTCATTCTCAACAATAAGCTTTTGTCACGCCTAAATGATCCAATTTAATTATTTTATGGTTCAATCTCTTCTAATTCCTAGTTGTCTTATCCTTATCCATTTTTCCACTTAGAGATTTAATTATATCTTTCAACTTCTTAATTATCGTGTCTTTCTCTTGGGATTGAGCTTTCAATTCATTTAATTCAAACAATTGATCAAAAATTGGAACACTTTGATTTGAAACAGAGTTTTCCCTTTGAAAAATTTCCTGTTTAAGTTGAGTGTCAACTTCTAAAGAGATGCAATGTTTTTCAAGAATGGTAAAAAATTTGAACAGTTTATCATAAGTTTCCCTTTTAATAAAATCCGTTTGAAGCTCAGTCTCAAGTTTGAGATACTTTTGACATTCATGCACATTTACAGAATCATTCTCTATAGAAGGATTAACAAGCAAGTTCACAATATCTTTGCTCATCACTAGCAAGCCATTTGGCATGTTTTGAAAACATTTGGAACTTCTGCTCGAACTTCATTTACAGGCTCGTATCATTATTGAATACATTTCTAAGATCATAAATGTTATCGATTTTCAGAAGACATGCCATTATTGAACTTGATTCGTCTTAACTTCAAATGTTTTTTACTCAATACGATGTTGTTCCACATCCTGTTCCATTTGATAGAAGACATTTTAGACTTTAGAAAGTTCGTCAACCAAATGTTGGTTGAATCTGCTAAATAAGTCCTTTAGAGCTTGTACAACTGGAATTATTTCATCCCTAAAATAAGCTTTTGTATGTTCGAAACCCCACGAACCCTCAGTGATAGCTGTGGGTGTGGTCCTTTGTTTGACTACCACATCAAAGTTAGCAAGATGGTGTTTAAGTTTCTTCAAACTCGTGTTGACCATGTTGACTTTAGGAAGTTCTTTTGGAACCTCATCATGCTAAAAAATCTTTATAAAGTTGGTTAAGAGCAGCATAATCTATCGGTGTGGTATCAACTTGCTTTTCCTTTTCTAACATCATATTATCCTTATGTTTTAAAAGCATTTTGGAACGACTCTCTTCAGCAAGTGCTAAGGTCTCTTCTGAGTCAGGAATCACAATAGGATTAGTTTCAACAATAATATCACCAACATATAGCTTTGGTTTTGACTGCTGAGCTTTCTACAGATAGAAGGGATTTTGAAAACCTAGAGCTAGTTTAGTGGTATTATCATAGAAAAACTGAGGTGTCGTCAACATGTGAACAGTTTGTGCAGATTGATCTCTTTTAAAAACATTATTATCTAGTTGTTTAATATGCTTTTCTAGAGCTATTTCTCTATCAATGTTCCTAGATTCTTCTTTCTTAAAATCAATGTTGCAGAAAGCGCTAGGCGCTAGTCGGGCGGTCGACCACCGCCTAGCTAGTAATCGGTCTAGGCGCCGCCTAGGCGGATT